>JAKUCM010001767.1:0-50037 GCA_023374145.1 Lepidium sativum
AAATTAGGAGTCTACTTCAAATGATGCGATCAATAGATTATAGAATATAGGATGTCTCGGAAGAGGTGAAGACAGTTGTGTTTTCTTTTCTTTTTTTGATATAATTTTTGACAGTCGTGTTTTCTTCTATTAAATATATATGCATTTAGGTCTCGCTCGTATAATTATTTGTGAAGATAGATTAGCTAAAAGAATAACTACAAGTATTGATGGTTGGTGGTTTGTATTTCAATCCTGTCCTGAATTCCTGATACAATATATGTAGACTCTGACTATCGTAATGCAATATGAAACTGTGTTAACGGCTACCAAAACAAACAAAACAAAAAATTATCTTTGGTAATAATAAGTTTTAATAATGCCATAAAAATCACAATCGAAATTTGGGTCAAGATTTGATATCTTGTTGGAGACGTAATCCACCAAAAATCGTACATTCCTCGTTAATATGATTATACATGGTTCACGGATTGACATCTATTATGCTTCCACAGTATCTCTATCCATCGTGGATTACGGATGCTGGATTTTTCATACACTTTTTCATCTTGAATTATCTCCTTTTGGTAATTATTAGCTTACATGCCTATTGTGTGTGCTCGTTTCTCTTTGTATTTTGTTCCTATTTTGCTTTCCTGGGTTTCCAGTGAACAATTTCGTAATACAATTTTCTTTGAGCAAAAAAATGGATTTTTCTGTAAAAGGGTTTTATCCGAAGTATAGGGAGAGGTTCTAAATCAAAAACCTAACTAAAATTAACAATTGACAAAGCGAGATGAAACAAATTCGACCAACGATGAAAAAACTAACCAAGAATCATCACAACATCAAGGAATTTGTGAAAGTAAGATCAATTGAAGTATAAAGGAAGAAAATGAACCAATATCCATTCTTAAATTCAAACCCTAACTAAATTCTAGCACACGCAATTGAATTTTAGGAAAGTATAATCTGAAACAGAGGTTTAATTCGCGAAAGCGCAGTGAAAACAGTAGAAATCGACAAGATGATTACCTGGGATCGAAGAATCTCTGTCTCTGAAAAAGAGGTGAAAGGAAGAAACTGTTGTGTTTATCAATGGAGCGTCGTAAAAAGAGAGAGAAGTGAAGCGAAGAAGACGATGTGGGAGTTCTTTAATATAAATTCAGAAATGATACGTTATTGATAGGCCCAATTTGAGCCCATAGTAAATTGGGTTAAGCGAAAGCCCAGAAAAAAAAAAAAAAAAAAAAAGAGAGGGTAAGGGTTTAGTAAATTCAGATGTGGGAGTTCTTTAATATAAATTCAGAAATGATACGTTACTGATAGGCCCAATTTGAGCCCATATTAAATTGGGTTAAGCGAAAGCCCAGAAAAAAAGAAAAAGAAGAGAGGGTAAGGGTGCGTTGAGTTTACCAACCCCAGAAAGAAAGAGAGAGAGAGAGAGAGAAGAGTGGGACCTGGTGATGAGATGGACCAATGATGGAGCTGACGCATTACGAAGAGAGTTGGTCTAAAAAATTGAAGAGATTAAGATGAAAGGAAAAACAAACTATATCCCCAAAATCATACAATTTGACGCGAAGAAACAAGAAATTCAGAAGAAAATATAGCAGAAATTAAAATCACATACCAAGATCGAGTAGCTAAATCGCGTTTCTGTGTCTGATTATCCCAAAACCGTCTCCAGAAAAAAAAAACTCAACGGCAAACAGAGAGAAAGATAGAGAATATTGTCTCTGTAAAATTGTAACCGAGAAAATATAACGGACAGAACAGTGAAAACATTTTAAAAAGGTGTCCTACACATGACACGTGTATTTTGATATTCAAAATTATTTGTATTTCGATCCGGATAGTTAATGGTTGGTTATAAGATACAGCTTATACAGAGTTCTTAAAGTAAATATGGATACAATTGTACGACTACATGGTGCTTGTAGTTTCTGAGAATACAATACTACGAATAGATGATACCTTTTTGAATGAGGCTTGGAGGTAGTAGCCTCAGACAACGTTTCTTGTAACACAAGTTGTAAGACTCATTTACAAGAATTTCAAAAATTATAACTTGATTCGTCTTAGATGCAGGGTCAAGTAAGGCTAGGTTATAAGAATAATCAGATTCATGAAGCTCCTTGGCCTTCACCATCTGTATCGTCATCACCCTTTACTTCATCTTTTCTTCAATATCCACCGTTGCTTATAATACGTTTCATGTAAATATTGTTTCCATCAACTCTGTATGGGGGACACCACCACGTCTATATGACCATGGATATCTACCAACACCATTATACAACATCAATACGCCTAAATTATTCTCATTTGGAGATTTGCATAAGAAGTTTTTCTTCTTTATTACTCTACCTTTTTCTGATCTAACTTAATTTTCTCGTTCTTAATATTTTTCAAATATGTCAATCTGCCTTCATATCTGGATGTCGATAACTATCTATTTATTTCTGATTATAGTTAAATGATTTCTGTACAGACAGACATGCGCTGGTCAAACTGCCACCTTTCTTTAATAATTACATTAACTTGAATTATAATTAAATGTGTAAAACTGCCACCTTTCTCTGAATAGCGAGTCTTCATCACGTTCCGATTCATCACGCACAATAGTGAGAGGAGCTGCTCAGAAATACTAATAAGGAACCCACTAGTGAAGCAAGCAGCTTTTGGCTTACCTGCAGCCTATGGCGGGGAGCACACACGGGACCGTGGTGGAGCAAGGCCTTTTTCGTAAGTTCAAGGAGGTTTTCTGCGGACGAGATTGCGGGTGTCTCGAGTGGCTCCACGGTACCACCAGTATAGACGAAGAACATGACACTGATCTGTCGGACAAAGAACGTCAGGCGTAGGATGATAGTTTTTGAATCTGTCGGTTTTGTATCTATGCAGCATGGTTTGTTTTATCATCCGCAAAACATAAAAGCGTTGCTAAGATCACCAGCATCATCATCAAAGGTAGAGGAGAGTGCTAACCTTTCTTAGTTTACTGGAGTCTGGAGACAAGAGTTTGCTTCCACTCAAATGCTCTTAGGATCATATACTCATGGTTACCTCGAGTCACTGCAATTGCCATTTGAGCATAAATATTACATTCAAAAAGATTTGTAACCACCCATGTTATTCATAACAGACACATAAACATTGGATTCGAAATCTATTGTCTAACTGGAATCTTCCATTATAATCAAGTATTCATACGATATTTCGCATGCATATCAACTTACTGTGTAAACATAAGTGGCACTATGCAAAGTAGCGTACTGTGCAATCAACAGTGAGCATCCACCAGATGTACATCTTCCCAAGATTCTCCAGTGAGACTGCATCGGCAATCAATCGGCGAGCTTGACCTTCTACCGGTAGTGGAACACCTACAACCACGCCCTGCAGCCGAGCTTCAATGCTGCTTATTGCCCGCTGTAATGGTCATGTCATGTCATTGTCTAACGCAATTAGAAGAAGAAAAAATTAGGGGTTCAAAGACAAGTAAAAAAGATGATCACGCAAACCTGAGCATGTGGATTCTGAACTTCTACTCCGCTTGATTTGTGTGATTTCGTCCACTCCACAAGCGGATCATGGATGAAAGTCTCCAAGATGCTCATCAATGTCTCCCTATGTGTTCTCAAGACTGCGAGAGTAAATTCGTATACCCTCATGAAGATGCTCTCGTATCCAGTAATGCCCAAGCCATCGATCATGTTCTGTGATTTGGTAAACCAACATACATTACAATAACATATGACCAAAAAAAAAACAGATTTAACACAAACGATTTTCCAGTATCTTACATGGGTCAATCTGAATGGCACCAACTCAGGCTTCTCCAGTTGTAAATGACGCAGTCGGACTCACACAGGTTAGCAAACACTAACCTATAGATTAATTCAAGTTCTCAAACAAGAATTTGAAGGAAAGAATTATGAAATCCACCAGAAGTTAAGCTGAAAACGGCTTGCAATTGAAAATAATAGTGTAGTCGTACAAAAACCCTAGAACCCCCTTTATATAGAGAAGGATCCTAACTCGTAAAACAGGAAACTTAGTATAAAAGTAAAAAGGAAAACTTAGGAAACTCGAATATTGTAAACGGAGAGGATTAGGAAACAACTCTTCCTACGTCAGTCTCCTCCACTTCCGAGGAACTTGTCCCCAAGTTCTCATCCGGATACAGGACTTCATCGTCGTGAAACTCATAAATATCTGATATGTTGAAAGTATTAGAAATGTTCATAGAGTCTGGGAGAGCCACCATGATATACACGTTTTTAGCACGTCTTAGAAGCATCATTTAAGGATATTATACATACATTTTGATACATTCTCATATAGTTGAAGTCTAGATAGTATCATTCATACACATTCACATGCATCTGCATACATACTACATTTTCTGAGTGTTCAGGTATGGATGCGGGCATATTGAGCCTCAAATCAAGCCCATTATCGAGCCCCGGCTCGAGCGTAGATCGAGCCCATTACCGAGCCCCAGATCGAGCCGAGTTCGAGCCCCAGATTAAGCCGAGTTCGAGCCCCAGTTCGAGCTTAGATCGAGCCCCAACTCGAGCATTGATCGAGCCCCTTTTCCAGACAAGGTCGAGCCCACTTTCAGGCCCACGCTCGAGCCCAGAATCGAGTCCATTCGTCACTGGGCCAAACCAAGGCTAAAATTCACTGCTCTTTGGGCCGAGTTTATCTAGGGTTTTGCTATGAGTTTAGTATAAATATTCTTACATGTTGCAAAAACCCGCACACTAGTTTTTTTGACAATTGATTTTGCTTGCGATCTTAGAGCTTTGTAATCGAACCCAACTCTCTGATTTTCGAGTTTATTTTATGCAATTCAGTTTTACGTTAATCGTTGATTTCATACCTTGTTCGAGTCCTTTATTGATGCATTCAAACCATGAATTCGTGTTTGGTGTTAAACTTATGTGTTCTGAGTAGTCATTTAGGGTTCCTGAGGATGAGTTAGGTATACATGATACTTAGGTTTTCTAAGGCGCTTAGGGTTAGATTTATGTAAGTCTTTTCTGATTTGGTGTTATCATCACCAGTTTCATTCTGATCAACTGAGGCTTGTTCTGAGACGCTCTAGCACCGATGGGTGTTTGGTAGAGCGTCAGACTGAACCACTTCAGAGATTTACATGCTTAGCTCGAGGGATCGAATGTCTGAGGTGTGAATCGGCGCTAAGCGAGTTGATCGTTCATTCCGACTAGATTATCAAACGCCTATGGCGATAGGGTCTGTTAGTAGTCTACTCGAGTTTGTTTACCACGAGAGTGGACTCATTATTTGTGTTCTCGTTGCCTAGAAACTAGCTCTATTGAGTGATATCAAGCACCTAGTTAACTTAAGAGTCACGTTGACCTATGAAACTCACTCCTCAGGATCCTGCTTTCTCACCCTGCGTTAATTCTGTTTGATATTCTGCTGTTTATTGCCTTGTTTGAATTATTTACAATTGCATTGCTTTGTTTAATTTCGTTTTAAGGGTTCGAATTTAGGTTGTTAGAGAAACCACACTTTGATTGGCTTGAATTAGAGTAGTTAACTGCATCCCGGTTGATAATTACATTCCCAGTTGGATTGACACCTATTATACTACAACCGACGTACAAGTATAATAGAATTTGACAATAGAGTAAAAATTCTGTTATCACACCACGTATGCATTATCATTGATTTTCTTTAACACTTTGAATGGCCCATACTTGCGGGGTTTCAGCTTGTTGTAAGTGCCCACTGGGAACCTCTCTATACGGATGAAAACCATTAATGATGCTTGTTTGCTGCCTCTTTATACTTCTGACTTGTTGCTTCTAACTTTGCTCGGACAGCCTCTTTAGTTGCTACAATATCCTCTTCCATAGCCTAAGCCGAGACACTAACTCCAGGAGCTATAGATAATTTGACCAAGTTGACCACATGCTTCGGTACAGAAGTGTAGACTAACGAGAAAGGCGACTTCCCTGTAGCCGAATGTACGGCGCTGTTGTAAGCGAACTCCACTTGAGGTAAGGCTAGATCCCATTGCCTCGGTTTATCTCCACAAACACTGTGGATCATGTTTCCCAAAGTCATGTTTGTCACCTCGGTTTGCCCGACAGTTTGTGGGTGAGCCGTAGAGCTACGTTTCAAGCTGGTTCCTAACATCCTCCACAGTGTAATCTAGAAATGACTGAGAAATTTGGTATCTCTGTCTGAGATTATCGTTTCAGGAACTCCATGAAGACGCATGATTTCTCGAAAGAACAGTTTGGCTATGTTGGAAGCGTGTGCAGTCTTCTTACACGCGATGAAATGGGACATTTTGGAGAGCCTGTCAACGACCACGAACACCGAATCAACGCCTCTCTGGGTTCGGGGTAAACCGAGCACGAAGTCCATGGACAAGTCTTGCCAAATAGTCTCCGGGATCGGCAATGGCATGTAAAGTCCAGTGTTCTGAGATTGTCCTTTAGAAACCTGACAGACAACACTTTTTAACGATGAGACCCACATCCCTTCTCAAGTACGGCCAAAAGAACATTGCTTCTAGACTGGCAATGGTCTTGTCTCTTCCCAAATGACCACTAAGACCGCCACCATGCAAGTCTCGAATAAGTTTCTCTCTTAAGGACGAGCACAAAATGCACAACTTATCCCCTTTAAAGAGATAACCATCTCGGATGTGATAATCGGTCGAGGGATGCTTCCCATTACACTTGCTCCATATCTCTTTGAACTCAGCATCATGTTCATACAATTCTTTTAGCAACTCGAAACCCACAACCTCTTGTGCCAGTACGGTGAGCAGAGAAGCCCTCCGACTCAAAGCGTCTGCCACCGTGTTGAGTTTTCCAGATATATGCTGAATAATGAAAGGGAATTTTTGGAGGAAACTTACCCAACGGGCGTGCATTTTTTTTATCACTATCTGGCTGCGAAGGTACTTGAGGGCTTGGTGGTCCGTAAAGAGCACAAACTCTCTCTGTATCAGGTAGTGCTCCCATTGTCGGAGAGCTCGAAACACTGAGTAGAATTCTTGATCATAGGTCGCTTCTCTTACAACAAACCATCACCTATCCCCACGCCACTAGCGTCACACTCCACTTGAAACACTTTGTCAGTCGGGTAGTGCTAATACGGTTGCAGTGCAGAGCTGATCTTTGATCAAAGCAAAACTTTGTTCTTGTTCAGACCCCCAATAAAACTTCCCTTTCTTCAAACACTTCGTGATAGGTGCAGTAATAGTGGTGAAGTTCCTAACAAATCTTCGGTAGAACGTTGATAGGCCATGGAAACTACGTACCTCGCTAATTGACTTAGGAGCGGGACAATCCTTTATGGCACTTACTTTGTCCTTGTCGACCTGGATTCCTTCTTTCCCAACAACGAACACGAGAAACAACAGCTTACTGGTACTGAACGTACACTTTTTTAGGTTGATGTACAGTCGGTTTTCCTGCAAGACTTGCAAAACCCGCTTCAGATGCTCCATGTGTTCGTCCTTGGTTTTGCTATATATTAAGATATCGTCGAAGTAAACCACTACAAAAGAACCAATGAAAGGGCGGAAAACTTGGTTCATCAACCTCATGAAGGTACTCGGAGCATTTGACAATCCAAAAGGCATCACCATCCATTTATACAACTCATCTTTACTCTTAAAAGTGGTTTTCCATTCGTCTCCATGTCTGATCCGAATCTGATGGTAACCGCTTCAAAGGTCTATTTTCGAGAACACCTTAGAACCGGCCAGCTCGTCCAACATATCTTCTAGCCGAGGAATAGGGAACCTGTACTTGATCGTAATCTTGTTGATGGCCTTGTTGTCAACGCACATCCGCCATTGGTTACCTTTCTTAGGGACTAGAAGAACCGATACGGTGCAGGGACTCATACTTTCGCGAATAAATCTTTTCCTCAGTAAGTCTTCATTCCGTTCCCTTAAGATCTCATTTTCATGGGACTCATGCGGTAATGGGGTAGGTTAGGTAGACTAGATCCTAGGATTAGGTCAATGTGATGCTCAATGTCTCTCATGGGTGGTAAATCATTTGGAAGCTCCTCTGCTACCAGCTCTTTGAACCCGTCCAGAATGTCTAACACTTAACGGGGGGTTGACAGCTCCTCTTTCACAATGCTCAACACTCCTTTAACTACTACCGGATAAAAACACGGTGCTTCCTGAACATCTCCATCAAGTTCTCTATCGTTCTGTGTTAAGACCAGAAAATTCGACTTCCTCTCCTTCGCTCTGTCACCAAAGTCCTTGATAGGTGCCATAACGATCTTATGATCGGCCCACGTGAACATCACCACATTGTCCCACCCTCGATACGTGATGTCGTTATCATATTGCCACGGACGTCCGAGAAGAATGTGACAAACATCAATATCAAGAACGTCACACGTAATCTCC
Source organism: Lepidium sativum (assembly GCA_023374145.1). Classification (NCBI taxonomy): domain Eukaryota; kingdom Viridiplantae; phylum Streptophyta; class Magnoliopsida; order Brassicales; family Brassicaceae; genus Lepidium; species Lepidium sativum. The sequence continues at coordinate 8,408 of JAKUCM010001767.1, forward strand.
TCCTTAAAGTGTTTGCCAATAGAGATGAGAACCTTGCATGTCAAGTTAACTCGAACTTGTGATCCCCTCTTTACCCAACCAAGACCATATGGCTTCTCATGTCGGACCGTTGGGAGTTGCAGATGCTCCACTAGCTTCTGGGAGACTAAATTATTCGAGCTCCCATTATCCACAATCACATTGCACACCTTGCCTTGGATGGAACAATGTGCCCTGGATAGATTCTTATGTTGGCCCTCTTCTTTTGCAGATAGCAAGACTCGTTGCAGCACAAGATTTATCATCTCTCCGGATTCTTCCTTAGCAAATTCAGGCCCCTCATATTCTTCACGCCCAGCCGTGTCCCCTTCACCCTCGGTACTTTCTTCTTATATTAGAGCAACTATTCTTCGACTTGGACAGACATTCGACTTGTGACCATGTCCCTGACAACGGAAACACTTGTCCATGGAAGGCTTGGCATAGGAGTTGTTTTGCCTTGGAGCTGATGCTTTGTTAGGTTGGGTTGTAGCAGAGCTACTCGCTCCTTTGCTCCTGGATTGGTGTATGTGTTGGGCACGCTCGCGGGTTGAAAACTGGTCTGATTCGCGTTCCTCCTAAATGATGAGAATCCTCGTGAGGACTTCTCCATTAGCTCAACTTTCAACGCTAGACTCGAAGCCTTTTTCACGGTCCATACAGTCTGCAATCCCATCTTCCCTTGGAGAGAACTCTTTAATCCACTGACATACCTAGCCACCTTCTGATTCTCTGTTTCGCTTAGCTCGTTGCGTTCAGAGAAACACAAAAACTTCGCAGTGTATTCAGTCACAGTTCGGCTCCCTTGGACTCAGTCCAAATACATCTTGTACAGAATCTGCTCATAGTCTTCTGGTAAGAAATGTTCCAGCATTAACTGCTTCATTCGGCGCCAGGTTCTAACGGGTCCTTTCTTCTGCCTCTGCCTTTGGACCAACAGTTTGTCCCACCATACTGCAGCAATCTTCTTCAGCTTGATCGCTTCCATCTTAACCTAATTGTTCTCAGTTACACTCATGACATCAAAGAACCGATCAACATCAATTTGCCAATCGAGAAACTCCTCCACCCCCCATCGTCCCAAAGAACAGCGGGATGTCTGCCTTTACCTGATAGTCTTGGTTGTAATGATGATTTCCTTCAGCGAGCTCGTCCTCGGATCCTTCGTCCGTACTGGAGTTATCAACATCCATATCTCGATTGTTTCTGCCTTGTTGACCTCGAACCGAATCGTAGGCACCACAGTTATATCCACTTTGTTGAACTCGCGGTGGTTCTTTGTCTCCACCTCTTCGTCCAGCGTTATAACCTGGTTGGGAAAAGCCACAACCTAATTTGTTAACACAGTTACCAGGTTGCCAACTGAGCTGTGATTATAGTGAGGTTCGTGGTTGCCTCCCTTAAACTTTTTGCAAAATTCTCGAAGTCGGCTCTGGTTGCTGGTTGATCACCCATGGCTGATCAAGTATCGAAAAGAAAAGGAGAAGGCGTTGCTCTGATACCACTTGACTTTGTCGGACTCACACAGGTTAGCAAACACTAACCTATAGATTAATTCAAGTTCTCAAACAAGAACTTGAAGGAAAGAATTCTGGAATTCACCAGAAGTTAAGCTGAAAACGGCTTGCGACTAAAAATAATAGTGTAGTCTTACAAAAACCCTAGAACCCCCTTTATATAGAGAAGGAACTTAACTCGTAAAATAGGAAACTTAGTATAAAAGTAAAAAGGAAAACTTAAGAAACTCAAATATTGTAAACGAAGAGGATTAGGAAACTACTCTTCCTACGTTAGTAAACCTTTGTCAAATAAGCAAGCGAAGTCTACATGAACGCAATCACCTGACGTAGAATCAAAGAGTATATTTTCTCCATGACGGTCACCAAGTCCGACGAAGTGCCCAACTACAGACCAAACTGGTGTGGTGTGGGCATAAACTACACGATACCTAAACCAAGCAGCTGGTTCAGAAAAAGTCGTCAAGAACCATTTATGGAAAACTGGAGGGAACATCGGAAGGATCTTTGTCTTCAGTCATGCTCCTTTTTAACTGCACACTGATCATATATTCTTTTAATTTGAGGAGGAGGAGCTACTGCAAAGGTGCAGATATATAGCTTCCTTCTCCTGCTTTCGGGATATTTAGATAGTAAACGATTTATCATTGCAGTAAATTCCATCATCCGAGCATCTTTTCTGAGATCATTGATATGCCATGGAAGGTGTATATTAGACAAAAGAAGTTAAAGGCTGCTAAAGCTAATCAAGAGGTCTTGCACAAGGAGTCTGCGTCTCAGTTAAGGGATCAGACAGCAGAGTGACATGGCAAGGGAAGCTAGAAGACGAAGCTATGGCTCAGGGAAGTTAGTTAAGTCAGTTAGTCGTTATATTTTGTAAGTCTTCCATATATAAGAGCATAATCAAATGTGATTCTGCATTTTTGGGGGCATATTGTGATTCAAAGAACAATTTGTACTACAATTTAAGTAAAGAGATAGAGTTTACCTGGATTGTTCTCTATTAATTGGTGCAGTGAGTTCGCTTCAATATGCCGATGAAAAGATCAGCGCACATGGCGGAGGGCGACGTGTCGTCGCAATTGTTGGAGTTCGCGGTACGACTCGATACTGTTACATTGGAGCTGCAAGATTCGAAACTAGAGACGAACGTGAAGTTGCAGGATACTTCAGACCATCTCGATGCGATGAGCGCTCAAATGCCGTAGATTCTCAAGTTACTCGGGGGAGCTGCTAACGGCATTCACGTCCGCCAGATCCTTCAGGACCAAATTCACTCGCAGCGCAAGAAAAGGGACATCAGTCATCGTCGACATCGGCGATGGCTGCGGAGGGGATCGCGGATCAATCGGTAGCTTCAGTTTTGGCGAATCGCGATACTCTTCTCCGAAAAATTGAGATGCCGATCTTCGAAGGTAAAGATCCTTACACTTGGTTAAACATCGACGAGAGGTTCTTTAACTTGGGAAAATATACGGATTCACAAAAATTAGAGCTGGTATCGTTGAGTTTATTTGGTCGGGTATTGAGTTGGTTTAACTGGGAAGCAAAACGAAATCTATTTCTCAATTGGGAAGGGATTAGAGATAAATTGTTAGCACAATTTATTCGACCTTGTGATTTGTCTCCTCATGACCGATTTCATTATTTGAAACAGTTGGGATCTATTGATGACTATGTCTTTGAGTTTCAGGATCTCTCTTATCAATTCGATGACATATCTGAGAAGAGTCAGATTTCTGTGTTCCGAAAAGGTTTGAAGCCGGAAATTAAGGTGTTGTTGAAGTTAATGAAACCAAGAAGCCTAGATCAAATGATCGAAATGGCGTTGGAGCTCGAACCAATGGTGATAGCACGAATGGTGGAAGGTGCTATTGCGACTAAGTCGAATAGTGGTAGACGTAGTTTGTCTCCAGCTTAATATGAGGACAAAAGAAAGAAAAAATTGTGTTTCCAATGTGATGCTCCATATGTGTCGGGGCATAAGTGTATGTTGAAGGAAATGCAAGTGATGTTGGTGGTCGGGGGTACAAAATTTGGAGTCAACAACAATGATCATTCGAATGTGGAGGAAGAAGAGATTTTCTTCAAGCCTTTGTGTGCGAAATTGTCTTTTCAAGCATTCTGTGGCGATAAGTCGTTATCAACAACTAAGGTTGTGGGGCGGATTGCGAAGACGAATATAGTAATCATGCTAGATAGTGGAGCTACGCATAATTTCATAACTCCCTCGATGGTCAAAAGATGCAAGCTACAAACGACAAAAGCTTGCGGTAATATCCTCTTGGGAACGGGTATGTTGGTACAGAGTATGGAGGTGTGTCGGAATGTTACATTTGGAATTGCATCACGACATTTTCAGGCTGATTTCATTACCTTGGAATTTGGAAGTGCAAACGTGATTCTGGGCATTCAATGGTTAAGAACTTTGGGAAAGAGTGAGGTTGATTGGGAGGCTCATGAATTATCATTCATGCATCAGGGTCAAAGAGTGACTCTAGTTGGGGATCCTACTCTGCGAGCTTTGATAACGCCAGCCACAGAGTTACAAGCACACGTGTTCTCAGAACCAGAAGGGCTTCCACCGTGGGAGTGTTTGCTGAACCAGAAGGGCTTCCACCGCTACGAGGGTATGAACATTCGATAACTCTCGTACCAGTTAAAGTGTACGTCCATATAGGTATCCTCATGCTCAGAAGGCAATCATGGAATCCATGGTAGCTCAAATGTTGAAGTCAGGGATAATACGAGAAAGACATAGTCCATTTTCAAGTCTGGTTCTGTTGGTGAAGAAGAAGGATGCAACTTGGCGTTTCTGTGTTGATTTTCGGGCATTAAATATAGTGACTGTGCCAGATAAGTTTCCTATTCCTGCTATAGATCTGTTACTTGATGAATTAGCAGGCGCTTGCATATTTTCCAAGCTGGATTTACGAGCACATTATCATCAAATAAGGATGAAAGAGGATGATGTTGCTAAAACAACACTTTAGACATTTGATGGTCATTTTGAGTTTTTGGTGATGCCATTTGGACTCAATAATGCACCAGCAACGTTTCAGAGTTTGATGAATGCTTTGTTGAAACCCTACTTACGGTGTGTTGGTTTTTTTTTATGACATTTTAGTGTTCAGCTCTTCACCGCAGGAGCATGTGCAACATTTAGAAGCTGTTTTAAAGTGTTTTGGAATAACAAGCTCTTTGCTAACCATAAGAAATGCTTGTTCTTCCAGCAACATATTGACTATTTAGGTCATATCATTTCTAAGGAGGGGGTGTCAACCGATCCATCCAAAACTTTGGCGATTCAGAATTGGCCAGTGCCTTTGACTGTGAAACAGCTGCAGGGATTTTTAGGCTTGATAGGTTATTAAAGACGTATTGTGCGTCATTATGAAACCATTGCAAAACCTTTCACATCCTTGTTGAAGAAGGATCAGTTCAGTTGGTCTTCCGCAGCTCACCAAGCATTTGAGGCTCTCAAAACGGCAATGCAGACAGCTCCAGTATTATCGTTGCTGGATTTTAAGGCTCGGTTCATTGTTGAAGTTGATGCTTCAGGTGCGGAACTGGGTGCAGTTTTGATGCAAGGGCATAATTGTAACACCCGCGTTCCGCGGACCCTTCGGGTGATTCCGGATGGGTTTGAGGGACAAAGAAAGTTGGGTGAGGAAGTAAGGAAAAGTCTGGGGTTTTGATCGAACAAAGCTAAATGCAATTCAGACAAGGCTAAATGCCATTCGGACAAAGGCTAAATGCCATTCGGACAAGGCAATGTGTCATTCGGACAAGGCCATGTGCCATTCGGACAAGGTCGCGAAAATTTCGGACCAGGATGCGTGAAGTTCGGACAAGGTCGCATGAAATTCGGACCAGGCCGCGGGAAATTCGGACAAGGTCGCGTGAAATTTGGACCAGGCCGCGGAAAATTTGGATCAGGCCGCGGGAAATTCGGACAAGTCCATGAAATTCGGACAAGGGAGTGACAGTGTCCGAACGGGTAGTGTGTTCGGACATTAAGTGAAATATTCGGACAGGAAGTGAAGTGTTCGGACAAGGAAGTTGAGTGTCCGAACTGAAGGGAGTGATAGTGGGAAGTGGTTGGGCCGTCCCTGGGTCGGTCCGAGACATAAGTGTCCAGCGGATTGGACTTGATCCGATTCAGGTGGGCTCGAATTTGGCCTACCTTGGGGTGAATTAGGGTTAGGGTTTTTCACCCAAAACCCTATAAATAAGGATCAAAACTGCTGCAGCCCAAAAATCATCACGAAAATCTCTAAGGAAGTCGGAATCATTGCGAAAGCACTCTAAGATCGAATTTTTCCGAATCGAGCAAGGGAAAGAGCGGATCGAGAGCGATCAAAACCGGATCCGAGTATCTTGATTGGCAATCGCATCAAGAGGTGTCAGAAAAGGCTAAGGCAAAGGTGAGTTTTCGGGACCGTTGAGGTGATTCTTGGTTCATTTTGGGCAATAGTGGGATTAAGTCTTAGATGGGTTAGGATTGCGTGATTGATTGGATGAATATGTACTGTTTTCCGTTCATGATTAGTGTTTTGGTTGATTCGGGTGAATCCGAGTAACTAAGGCAACAGATCTGATCGGACTCTGAGCATATGAGTATGCTGGACTCTGTGCATAAATAATGCTATCTCTGACTTAATTGCTTGTTGTTTAATACGTATCTGGTTTGGCCTAGTAGGACGGAATGACCGACTCACTAAGAAAATTCGTTTGCTTACCCAATCTGCGTGATTGTAGGTGATTTACCCAAAGACCGTGAAAGTGGCTAAGTAGGAGCAAGACTGAGGCGAGAAGGAGGAAGGATGGAATAAGACTGGGTTAAAATAGGTCTAGACACATTTAAATTCGAACATTCTTGCAAACTTGTTGTACTAGAAACTTTTGAGTTGGTTTATGCATATGTTTTGGGCTTATAAAACTGTCAAAAACTCGAAAAAGACTAAATAAAGAAAGAACCTAAAACTGACTAAGTGTTTGGTCCGCCCAAGGCCAAACTGAATCGAATCCGGACGTAGACATCTTGAGTTAGAGTGTCACAATAATCCCATTGCCTTTTTTAGTTGTGTATTGACATAAAAAGAGCAAAGCAAGTCCATTTATGTAAGAGCTGACCAGAAAAGCCTAAAGTTTTTGCTAGATTATAGAGAGGTGTTGATGGATTACCAAAAGTGGTTAATCAAGTTCTTGGTGTATGACTTTCAGATTAAGTATAAACCGGGAGTGGAGAACAAAGCAGCAGATGGCCTATCTCGATATCACTTGAGTATGTTGTTGGCTGACGACTCCTCATTGTTTGCTCTGACATTACCAAGGTCACTGCAGGCTCAAGACTTATACAAAGAAATTGAGGTTAGTCTGGAAATTCAGGATTTATAGCATAAAATCAAGGAGGGAAATATTGCAATGAAACATTACTCGATTTCCAATAACAGAGTGCTCTTCAAGGGTCGTCTTTGCATTCCTAAGGTTTCAAATTCCATTCCTTTGATATTGGCGGAGTTTCATTACAATCTTCAGGGGGGTCATTCGGGTGTGTTTCAAACTTGGAAGAGGATTCAGTCTCAGTTTCATTGGAGAAACATGAAGCAGGATATTCAGCAATTTATGGCGCAGTGTACTGTGTATCAAACTCACAAGTACAGTACAATGCAACATGCTGGTTTATTACAACCCCTACCAATTCCTGATCAGATTTGGTCCCATTTATCCTTGGATTTTATTGAAGGCCTTCCCTTATCTAATGGCGTTAATGTCATTATGGTGGTGGTGGATAGACTTAGCAAGTTCTCTCATTTTCTTACTCTGAAGCACCCTTTTTCTGCACCTGATGTGGCTCAACTTTTCATCAAAAATATTGTGAAGCTTCATGGTTTTCCGGAGTCGCTAGTTTCCGATAAGGATAAAGTCTTTTTGAGTGTATTTTGGACATAATGCCATCGTTAGGCAGCTACAAAGTTGAATTTTTCCACAGCCTATCACCCGGAGTCTGATAGCCAGACATAAGTGGTTAATAGATCTACGTTGCTTTTCTTCAGCTCATCCCTGAACGTGGTCTAAGTTTTTACACTGGGTGGAATATTTGTTCAACACATCTTTTCATACTTCTCTTAAGGCTACACCATTTAAGGTGGTTTATGGTCGTGATCCTCCTCGGATTTTTCCTTATGAGAGGGGTTCCACCGCTAACTTTGAATTGGAGCAGATGTTGCTTGAAAGGGACAGATTCTTAACATCTATTAAGCAACACTTAACTCATGCTCGCTCAAGCGCTCATGAAGAATAATCCCGACAAACACATACGTGATCTAGAGTTTTAGGTGGGTGATCATGTGTTTCTTAAACTGCGTCCTTATAGGCAGCACTCGGTGAGTAAGCGAGTCTGTCAGAAGCTTTCCGCTAGAAATTATGGACTTTTTGAGGTACTAGAAAAGATCGGGGCTGTGGCATATCGTTTCCGGTTACCAGAGGACTCTCGCATTCATCCGGTGTTCCATGTCTCTCTGTTAAAACCGGTGATTGGACAACACCATAGTGTTGGTTAGCTTCCTCAGTCATTGACATCATCCGATGAACTGCAGATTTGTCCTCAGTCGGTGAAAGATACTCGCTATACTACAACTGGTGAGTTGGAAGTGTTAATCTCTTGGAGGAATCTTCCTTCTCATGAAGATTCGTGCCTATTGGCTTCTGATATCCATCCGCAATTCCCTGACTTTAAGCTTGGGGACAAGCTTCGTTTTTTCCACGGGGGTATTGATATGCCATGGAAGGTGTATGTTAGACAGAAGAAGTTAAAGGCTGCTAAAGCTAATCAAGAGGTCTTGCACAAGGAGTCTACGTCTCAGTTAAAGGATCAGACAGCAGAGTGACGTGGCAAGGGAAGCTAGAAGACGAAGCTATGGCTCGGATAAGTTAGTTAAGTCAGTTAGTCGTTATATTTTGTAAGTCTTCCATATATAAGAGCATAATCGAATGTGATTCTGCATCTTTGGGGGCATATTGTGATTCAAAGAACAATTTGTACTACAATTTGAGTAAAGAGATAGAGTTTACTTGGATTGTTCTCGCTACCATCATTTCCCAGCAGAATGATCTGATGAGTATACAAAAATATAATTTATGGGTAAGACATATAGCAGGACAGATTCCTAAAGATAAAAGCATATTAGGAGATAAGCAGAGAGGAGGGCAGTGAACCATATGCAATTAAGTTGACTCTTTTAATCTGTGCGATATTGGAACGCATACCTTTTTGGGGCGCTGAAGGAATGAAAGTATCTCGGCTTCATCAGCTATACCAGAAATAGTTGGTAGATCTGAACCAGAAAAGACACTGGTAGAGTGTTGTCCACTGTTGTTCATTTCGAATGCAGGTAGGCTAATGGTAAGAGATTGTTGAATTGGCATGATGATATCCAGTGGCATCATTTTTTCAGGGCACTAAATTCAGTTGCTATATTGATAACCTTGGATCTTGGTTGTCCTCAATGGAAGCACAGTATAATTAAATGATCAGTCAAACTAGCAAACTGAATGAACAGATTGTGCCCTCTGTCACTTTGGTTAAAACCTTTTTGTGCACCTTGTATGATTTCTGCAGTTGCTTCCCTCCTAGCAGGAACAGTAGATTTGGAAACAGCTGCCATAATCCAGAGCCCTTGCTGAGGAAAATGATGTAGAACAGAAAAGATGATTTTTTTAACCATTAGTACAATATCCCCATTCTGGTGACAGATTCTAGAAACTAACTGAGGCAGCTAACCATTGATAGGTTGGCAAATCCTTTAAGCAGCCCCTCATCTGCACACACACAAAAAAGATTATAGAAATATGTGAAGTATTAGATAGTAAACAGCTATACAGAAAGAGTCCATAATCACCACCTTCATATGAGTACTTTTCAATTCCTTATTTCCCTTTGAACCACTTGTTTGATAAATAGTACCAAAGTCAAACCATAGTGTTAACAACCTCGGAAGTGCTTGAAAGAGATTCTTGTGCCCACTATGAAGTGCCTTAGCATAGAAGTACATTCCCTTAAATAGGTAATCCAACCCTGCTTTATCAGTACTTGAGTTTGACGAGACAGAACCTTTTTTGCTGCCTGCAGAGTTCAGTAAAAAGCTCTCTTATTGACACTTTCTTCCATCAACATATAGTTCATCACAATACTTAGCCAAATAAAAATATCCCTTCTCCCAGGGAAGCAACTCCTTTACTTGGGTGTAAAGATTTAAAACATCTTTCTTTTGTTTTTGCCTAGTATCTTGGATCCATTTGGAATACAAAAGAAGAGTTTTCGCAACATCTTTTTTTTCACTGGAAGATTGTGTGTCACGGACTGTTGGCTCTGCATTCAGGGGAGCCATCAGTAAGCTATTGATGGAAGAAATTACAGCAGAGTCAACAACTCCCTCGGGCATATTCAGGAGAGACTGCTGTAACTCTATAATGGCACTGTCCGAACCTCTTGTGATCCAAAGCAGTTTAGCCTTTTCCATGTGAATATTAGGAGCACCAGAAGCCTGAGCTTCCAGAATCGCCCTGTGAGCTGTCTCATAGTGTCCAGCTAAACGGCAAAGCTTTGCATATTGAAGCCAAAAGTTGCCAACTTGAGAACCAAGCCCAGAGGCACCAAAGACAAGTCTTCGGAAAGCTAAGAGAGGTTCCCTTGTCCACAATGAAGACTGAGCAAATCTGAGCCGGTTCTCCCAGTTATGTACAACTTTTGAAAACACCGGATCACTTGTACTAAATGATTTCTCCAAATATGAATCCCCATTAAGAAGACCCTGGAAGTCCTCTAGCTCCCTTAGCAATTGAAGTTTGACAACAAAAGGATAAGCTCGTGTATAAGAATCCATTCCTGCAGCAGCTAGTGGAGAAATGAGAGCTTGTTTGGACATTGATATTCTTTCAGCTACAGCATATTGATCCTTCTTCATCATTGCTTGGAGAATCTTTGCGACGTCTCTGTCAAATGAAGCATTACTGTCTGAGCTACTGAATAGTAAATCTTCTGCATCAGCTCCACCAAGATATTCATCCATCAAGTCCCACTCTCCAAGTCTCCATGCAGCTTGTACACCTTGTGTGCACCACGTTTTCTTGCACTCAGGTACTCTGGAAATTAGTCCGTCAACATGAGTGACCATTGTCTGATGGTGGCACATGTTATGCAAGCAATTAAGTACATCAGAATGTCTTTGAACTGATGTTGGTTCCATCTGAAGGGCTTGTTCACATGCAGTAAAAGCTTCTGCCCAGTTACCAGACTTCTTATTTATCAATAACTGGTCTTGCAAACTTAATGATTTGCTTAAACTTGCAAAGTCCGAAAGACCATCAGGCTCATCAAGGCAGCTGTATATTCCCATCAGAGAAGAAACATCAGAGTTTTCAAAGATCCCCGTCGTCTCAGTAGCGGGATTTAAGGAGCCTGACTTTCCACGTACATGGGATTCCAGGTATGAGACAGCAATTTGCTTAGACAGCAATTTCTATGAGACAGCAATTTGCTTAGCTCACATGCCACCATGTATCTAACATTTAGGTTCTCATGTTTCATACCATTCACAATATCTCGCAACTGATCAGTCAGACTCATTGATCCACGTGCTTCTTGAATAGCATTATTCAATTCTACTAAAGAAGGTATGCTAGGTAAGAGGGGAAACTCACAGATGTGCTGCTTCAGTATATCTCTATTCTTCAAAACAAGTTCTTCAAGAATTTTCACCACTTCATTTAAATATACCTGGGGACCTTCCTTCTCTCTCTCTAAGAAGGGGATGAGTGCTGCAAAAACCTGAGATATTACATGCTTTATGCTAGATGGCGATACTGCAACCAACTTTATTGTAAAGAAATGTAAGACCAAGAGGCCCTCGCTCTGAAGTGCATCTTTGTCGATTGCATGCTTAAGGAGAACCATAAGCTTCAGGACATATGTGCTAAGATAGTGGCCCATTATTTCAATGAGCAGCTTAATACGTTTCAACGCTTGTTTTTGAATAAGAGTCTGCATGTAGCTTACTGTTCAGGAGTCCAACAAAATGATTCTGTAAAAATCCAGGAAGATCTTCAGCATTTGTCAAAACTTTTGAGATCTTCTTTATTGCCTCAGGTAGTCTCTGTAGCCTGCATAAACAAAATCAGAAATCAAACGTCATAGAGAACAACTAAGCGCCAGGATGTTCAGTCATCTGTTTAAAATGATGACTACATATTCTTTTCACGACACTGAAGAAAAAACAACCTCTAGTCAGATCTGTTGACATGTAAATGTGAATAAGCAGAACATAGAACAATACACATGCAGAGAGAGATCAAAAGACATGTACTCCTTCACGTTGCTTTGTTTTTAAAGCAAAGGGATGGCATGTTCCCCAACAAATAAATAGATTGAGAAATAGATTGAGAAAACTTTCACGCTATTTCCAACTATCAATTTCTGCTCAAGAAGTACAAAGCTATGCAAGTACATACCGTCTTTCTGTCTCAGGTTTATCAGCAATGTCCACAAAGCATACAATTTCATCTAAGAGTGCAGGTAATGCAGCAGCAAAAATTTCTTGGTTTTCAGAACCAATCTGTGAATGATACAACTGCAAAACTGAGAGTAGATTTTTGTCTTCTTCTTGATTCAGAGCAAATGCAGGAACTCTGGGCAGCCAATTTATTATTAGAGGCACCACATCTGTGTCTAATAACTTAGCTAGTTCATTCAAGATATCGGCAGCTTGTACATTTTCCTGCCAATATACCAAGAGCTTGGGAAGAACAGCAGGGACCATTTTTTCTCACAAGTTCTTCGGTTTCAACGCCCATAACAGCCTCTGCAAATTCCCTTATCACAACGGGACGACTGGTCAGCCTGATAGATAGATTATTGAAAAAGTTATCTTGAATATGAACAGCTCTGGATAGTAGTGTTGTGAATCCCCCTTTCACATGGACATAGCACGTCTGATTTATCAACCTCGACGCATTTATACGGACGATCAGATTTGAATGGTCAAGCTGATCAAACAGCAGGAAAAGACAAAACAAGAAGAGCTCACTGGTAATATCAACAGTTACCATAACTTCAGCTGTCGTTTCCAAGAGAGTCTGGATGAAACGAAGATCCTTTGCTGTTGCTAAAGAATGCTCAATCAAATTAAAAAAATTCTTTCACAACTTTTCTCGGTAGCCTCTTCACCAAATAAACATCTCAAAATAGGATTTTGTACGAAGATACCTATCTGACCACATAATGCTTCCCTTACATCTGTATTTACATGAAGTAAAAGGTATTGAAGGCATTTTATCCACTGCGACCTTGTTCTGCCCAGATTATCTGAGGCTGTATGGCCAAGAACTCTCCCAATCACTTGTATGCAGGCTAGCTGAGTCTCTTCAGAAGACTCATCATAGAGAAGATTAAAATATAAGGATTGAAGGTTAAGGTAATCATGATGATGATCCACTTTCACTTTCACCATCTCTGGAGTCTCTTTCACTCTGAAATGCTTCTCAGGTTTCCTTTTAATAAATTTATCACACTTCGAACATTGGAACCCTTGAAGTAGACAATTCAGACTCCCATCTTTCTTTATATCTTCATGTAAATGTAAATGGCATGCAGCTTCTTCTGAGCCAGTAGTACTTGATCCATAAAGACATGATAAGAAGCCAAGGGACTTAGGAATACTCTTCTTAACCATCAAATGCTCCTCTTTTAACAAATGCCTATGAACAAAGATCAGTTAAGTACTTCGACTTTAATAGAGAGCTAGGCTTCTTAAACAGCATGAAGTGCGTCCAAGGAAGCTTCAGCAAGAATTGTAATGCCTCCAAATTCTTCCCTTTACGTGTAAATTCATATTGTGAATCCAAGTCTGATGAAAGAGAGATAGATTAGCAGATGATGGGTACAAAACTGGTGTAGTGCAAACGTTTTAACACACTATTTAGCATTGGCAAAGAAAGTTAGACTCATAGACGAGGATAATTACCAGGCACAAGTAGCATATTGTGAATTCCTTCCAAGTAAAGAGAAATATCAAACATGATAGGACTTTCGTTTCCGACCTAAGTACATACAAATCTTTTAGGAAAAACTGTGCAAGAAAACGCTAGTAAAAGAACAGGATTTTATGCTACCTGCTCAACTATCCACGGAATCCAGGAATACATCTGGTGAAACAAGAGATGAGTCAAGTCAGTCCAGGGACAGAAACAAAATGCATTGTTAAGAATGGTAAGTGCCACAAGAGAAATTTCAGTCTGTGATAGACTAGGTCCAGCAGGTGGAGACTTTAAAGATTCTACAGTTGAAATAAGCATCTCCCGCAGGCTGGCAGCTTCTTTTCCATCAGTTTCATCGCCAAATGCAGGAGCACAGTAAACCTCTTGTTGAATATCATCACCAACCTTTTGACGCTTCCTTTTATAGCTACTACCATCCTTCATATGTCTTCTTTGTCCAACCTTAGTTCCTTGGACGGGTCTAACACTTGCTGCTGATGTATGACTATCATATTTGGTTGTCTCGCCTCGAACACAACCAGATTCAAGAACAACAAGAACTGCTTTGAAACAGTCTATCAATTGAAAACAAGGTTCTGAAAGATGAAGCAGCTGTAGAAGGCAATTTAGATTCCAAATACAAGGAGGAGAAGATTGTACAATCGGCACATAGGCACTTCCCAGGGAAGCCTACATACATAATACACAATATGATTTTCCATAAAGTTGTGGAAAGAGCAGCAGTGAAAAGAAAATTGACAGAATTGATAAGAAACTTATTGGAGTGACGCATGTGTACAGGAAGAATTCAATCCAAATATACCTTAAGTTCCTCACTCCTTGTTCTCTGTAAAGCATGAGGGAAGACCAACACCAAACTTTCTGCAGTTAGTTTGACAACGGCATCAGAACAGCTGGAAATTATTGCCATAAGGCAACGTCCAATGGTAGAATCATAAATCGTATTCCTGTTACAAAAACCCAGAAGTTAAGTTGAAAGTGAAGGTAGATCTATTCTAAAACTTCTTAGATCAAGAATCACTGAACCACTGAAGAAAAGAGTAACTTATGAAAAAAAATTAAAAAAAAATCCACACTCAAATGCGAGGAAGGTAAACAGAGAAGATCCAACAAAAACTGATAATTCCCAATTATGTCAAAGTTAAACAAGGAGTTGTGCTTTGATAAGTGGGAACACACCTGTACACAGGAAGTCCTTCTTGATCTGCACTTAGAAGGAGATTGATTGACTTTATCAAGCCCGAATGAGGGAGGATGTTTGAAACTAAGGATCGATCCGACAAGAGAAGCAAATTCAAAGCATGCCTTGCATATAAAATGAGATGTCAGAAAAGTGTTTTAAAAGTGATCACATCTTCAAAAAAAATGTAAATGCACAAGTGATACTACTAACCAATCAGATAAACCAAGTCACCAAACTTATGAACAAATATTAACTCACCATCTGCACATCTGCGCTATCACAGCATACTAAAGAAAAAGCAGCTTTGACAAATGATGTATGGATGAGACCCTCTCAGTTACACATTTGCAGATGAGTTTAAGGATACAAGTAGCAAAAGGTTGCCATCGTTTGCCTCCTAATAAGTGCAACACAATACTGTAGCCATCTTTGGGCTTATTAGTATCTGGCAGATCACAGAAATGACAAGAATCGCCCCAAATTCTAAAAAAATGACATAGAGAAACACCTAAATGGAGTGTACTATTCACAGAGTTCTGGTACATTTGATGCAAGAAGTTGCATATCTGGACACATACAAAGAGAACGTTAGTCCATTACAAGTTGAAGAATTTTGGAACCGTAGTATGTAATATTAACATTCATTTTGTCATTTTTTCAAACTAGAATCTACAATTATGAAGTTGGTCCTTCTAACATTATTTACTCTCACCTTCAATGGCCTGCAAAACGTCATGGAAGAACATCCGATACGCCTTCCTTGAGTTGGAACGGAGCAACATTAAGAGGGATCCAACAGTTTCAAGTATTACTCCATGCGCAGGACTGCAAATAGTTTTACAGGAGAAAGCATTAAAGCCAAATTTCTTTGAGAATGACAGCTATAAACAATTCTCTTCTCCAATATGTAGTTTTCATATTGGTACAAAGACGGAGGTCCTTTCCCGAGAAGTTTTTGCCAGTGTTAATTTAAAATAGCGAGGTAGCAGCAAGGATAGTATATTAAGCTAAAATTGATAAGAACCAGTAAAGGGAGAAGAAGCAGTTTAGAGATTACATGAAATACAAAATTGAAGAGGAAAGATGAACTAGAGGAGAATCTCTAGTCAAAAAACTTACACAAAATCTGGTTCTGCAAAGAAGGGCATAATACGAGCAATGACAGGGAAAATAACAGCAGGGTTTCCGTGAAAGAAAACTCCAGGAATGGTCCTAGCTGTATGACCAACAAGCTTCAGAACAGCTGTAACTTCCCTCCTGTTGCCTGTCAAAGAAAGAAATAACTAGTACGAATAAGTAGCTGATTCGCGAGGAATGAAAAATCGATAAACTGGAGTCCAAATAACAAATCTGTTGGTTCCCAGCAAAATTAAAGCGGAAAAGAAAGAAGAGGTCCAGTAATTGATTACCAAGAGAAAGGACAACGTAGGTATTCAACAGATTGGGGATGACAGTCCGAAATCGAATCTCAAGAGCATCGTCGTCTCCGGAAGAGTGACGGAGGTTGTTTAGGGGACTCGAACAAGATGCGGCCACGCGTTCCCGGAGTTCGTGAACCAAGCTGGACAGATTATGGTCGTTCGCCATATTCCGGTATCGCAGAAGCTACGACCTCACCACTCTCCCCATTTCCCTTTCCCTCCCAATAATTTAAAACAAAAACAAATTATTCGAAAATAAAATACGCACAGTGGGCTTTTTTCTTGTCTATTCACAGTGGGCTTTATTTTAATAAGACAAAATATTTTAGTCACTGGGCGATATTTTAGACATGATCATGAACGTCGACGTATGCACGTGACCTTTTGAAAGTTATGTATAGCAGAAGTGAGTTTAAAACAACCCATGTGATCGTTTAGTTACTTCTTGTGACTGATAATATTTATAACGAGTGGTCTTCTTCGAGTCATTAGTATATTTGGGATCCATATAGTTCCTTTACTTACCTCCACATAATTCTTGAGTGTTTGCTTGCTTTAGTTACTTGATTGTTTGTATCTATCCTCAAGGTCGCATGCATATGTGATACATATATATAGATTGTTTGATTGTTTGTATTGCCTCAAATTTTTTTCTTAGGATTATAAATCCAATATTAAGTTCATTCTTAGTTTATATATGTAATAACAACTCTTCCATTTCATTACTACGTCCTCTCTCTCTAAATAATGTGTACTTGGTTCATGATCATGTTATATTTGTCTTTTGCATTCTAATTTGTCTTCTTGAGTGAAATATTGGTTTCTAAAAATAGGTTGATGCGTAATACAGCGAAACCCAAAAATAGAAAAAGTATTCTTTCCCTGATAATGCTCTCCTCCTTGTCTTTCACTTTTGTTTTCTTCAACCCATTAGATACGTAGAGGCTTATGCATGTATCATCTTTATTCTGCATGATTACGTACATTGATTCACGCAGAGACGACTAAGTTAATTTGTTTGGCTTTTGACAATGGACTCCACGCGTCCTCAAACGTCTAAGAAGGTCCGTAACAATTCTGGTAGCGGCCAAACTGTCAAATTCGCAAGACGAACATCTAGCGGACGATACGTAAGTTTATCTCGTGATAATATTGAATTATCGGGGGAGCTCTCTGGAGATTATTCTAACTATACGGTACACATACCTCCAACACCCGATAACCAACCCATGGCCACCAAAGCGGAAGAACAATACGTATCCAATTCTCTATTTACTGGAGGTTTCAACAGTGTCACACGTGCACATCTAATGGACAAGGTCATTGATTCAGATGTCACACACCCTCAGATGGTTGGCGCTAAGGGCTCTTCGTGTGCCATGCCTGCTTGCGACGGAAATGTCACGAAAGACGAGAGAGGAAATGACGTGATGCCATGTGAATGTCGGTATGTATATTTAGTTTGATCGATATATTTATTTGTCAAATGAGATTTCTAACCAACATTAAATATATATATATAGGTTCAAGATCTGCAGAGTTGCTTTTTGGACGCCCAGAAAGAGACAGGTCTTTGTCCATGATGCAAGGAACAATACAAAATTGGTGACCTAGATGATGATACGCCTGACTTCTCTAGTGGTGCTCTCCCCTTACCAGCCCCGGAAAAAGATCAACGTGGAAACACCAACATGACTATGATGAAGAGGAACCAAAACGGAGAGTTTGATCACAACAGATGGTTATTCAAAACACAAGGCACATATGGTTATGGTAACGCGTATTGGCCTTAAGACGAAATGTATGGTGATGATATGGATGAAGGAATGAGAGGCGGCATGGTGGAAACAGCCGACAAGCCATGGAGACCACTAAGCCGACGCATCCCAATTCCAGCCGCCATTATAAGCCCGTACAGATTATTAATCGCTGTACGTTTTGTTGTTCTATGCTTTTTTCTAACTTGGAGGATTCAAAACCCTAACAAAGACGCAATATGGTTATGGCTCATGTCAATAGTATGTGAGCTTTGGTTTGGATTTTCATGGATTCTAGACCAAATACCAAAGCTGTGTCCCATAAACCGCTCCACTGACCTTGAAGTTCTTCGTGACAAATTTGACATGCCTTCTCCTTTCAACCCAACAGGGAGGTCCGACATCCCAGGTATTGATCTTTTTGTGTCAACGGCAGATCCAGAGAAAGAGCCACCTCTTGTCACCGCCAACACTATTTTGTCTATATTGGCCGTTGACTATCCGGTGGAGAAGGTGTCATGCTATTTATCTCATGACGGAGGAGCTCTTCTATCATTTGAAGCTATGGCAGAAGCTGCCAGCTTTGCAGATCTTTGGTTACCCTTTTGTCGCAAACATAACATTGAGCCTCGGAATCCAGATAGTTATTTCAGTTTGAAGATAGATCTAACAAAAAATAAGAGCAGAATTGATTTTGTCAAGGATAGAAGAAAGATTAAGAGGGAGTATGATGAGTTTAAAGTTCGCATCAATGGCCTCCATGATTCAATACGGAGAAGATCAGATGCTTTTAATGCAAGGGAGGAAATGAAGGCCCTAAAACAGATGAGGGAGAGCGGAGCTGATCCTACCGAACCTGTCAAAGTCCTCAAAGCCACGTGGATGGTTGATGGAACCCACTGGCCTGGAACTTGGGCAACTGCTACACAAGAGCATTCCAAAGGTGATCATGCTAGGATTCTCCAAATCATGTTGAAACCACCTAGTTGTGATCCTTTAATTGGTAATAGCGACGAAAAAATCATAGATTTTTCAGATACAAACACTCGTTTACCTATGTTTGTGTATGTGTCACGTGAAAAGCGACCCGACTATGATCACAATAAGAAAGCTGGAGCCATGTATGCACTTGTATGTGCCTCTGCTATTCTCTCCAACGGACCATTCATCATAAATCTTGATTGTGATCATTATATCTATAATTGTAAAGCCGTCCGAGAAGGGATGTGTATTATGATGGACAGAGGTGGTGAAGACATTTGCTACATTCAATTTCCACAAAGATTTGAAGGCATCGATCCTTCCGATAGATATGCTAACAATAACACTGTATTCTTTGACGGTAATATGCGTGCTCTCGATGGTGTCCAGGTGAATAAATCTTTAATCCAAACTGACCACAACATTAACTATATATATGTATATTTAAAGGGATGGTAGATAAAGAGAAATCATGAACAATTTACAAATTATTGCAGGACCAGTTTACGTTGGAACAGGTACTATGTTTAGGCGCTTTGCTCTCTACGGTTTTGATCCGCCTAATCTTGACAAACTTCTTGAGAAGAAAGATTCAGAAACAGAGGCTCTAACCACTAGTGACTTTGACCCGGACCTTGATGTCACACAACTCCCCAAGCGTTTTGGCAACTCCAGCCTCCTGGCTGAGTCAATTCCTATTGCAGAGTTCCAAGGACGTCCTTTAGCAGACCACCCTGCTATCAAATACGGTCGTCCACCCGGTTCCCTTCGAGTCCCTCGTGACCCACTTGATGCTACCACTGTGGCAGAGTCTGTCTCTGTAATCTCTTGCTGGTATGAGGATAAAACAGAGTGGGGAGATAGAGTCAGATGGATTTATGGGTCGGTGACAGAGGATGTGGTCACAGGATACCGCATCCATAATCGTGGGTGGCGCTCTGTTTACTGCATCACCAAACGAGATTCTTTTAGAGGCTCTGCACCCATTAATCTCACAGATCGTTTTCACCAGGTGTTGCGGTGGGCCACGAGCTCTGTTGAGATCTTCTTCTCTAGAAACAATGCTATTCTTGCCTCCAAACGACTCAAGTTCCTCCAACGTCTTGCATATCTCAATGTTGGCATATATCCATTCACCTCTTTGTTTCTTATCCTCTATTGTTTTCTTCCGGCGTTCTCTCTTTTCTCTGGACAATTCATCGTGCGAACACTCAGTATCTCCTTCTTAGTCTACCTCCTTATAATAACCATTTATTTGATTGGCTTGGCGGTTTTGGAAGTTAAGTGGTCTGGCATTGGGCTCGAGGAATGGTGGAGAAATGAACAATGGTGGCTTTTGTTAGGACGATATACCAAGCGGTGCCACAATGGAGCAAGCTAATGGGAGGAGCTTTTTTCAGCTTCTGGGTGTTGGCACATTTGTATCCATTCGCAAAAGGATTAATGGGACAGAGAGGCAAAACTCCAACGATAGTATTCGTGTGGGCAGGGCTAATTGTCATCACCATCTCCTTACTTTGGACAACCATTAACCCTAACACTGGACCTGCAGCTGCTGCTGAGGGTGCTGGAGGTGGTGGTAATTTTCAATTCCCGTAGAAACATTCACATAGGCGATCGAGTTAAGTTTTGTAGACTAATCACAGTTTACTTACTCACTACTATATCCTCCTTATGTTTCCTCTTTTTTTTTTATTGTAGTAAATTTTTACGTAATTATATCTGGATCGAGATTTCATGATATGTAAATGTATAATCATGAAACTATGAGCTTTGTATCCTTGTGAGTGCATATATAGTAGTAGGCATCGACAATGAAACAACTAAGGGCCGTGCAAAATAAGTTGGGCCTTATAAGTAAATAAAGTAATGAGCCTTACAAGTAAATACAAGCATGAGCCTTCGTGAAAAAGAAAAATGGGGAAATTAGAAGCACGTAACTGGTTGGTTGGTTTATGAACTGCAATTTGCTCGACAAGGGGAAACACACACTGTGAATATGCACTTGAACAGGCCATGATGGTTGTATCGTAATTCTCTGATAATAGGAAATTGTGGAATCGATGATAGACAAAATGCATAGAGTATGAAATTGATGATATCTGAACAACACTGAGTAGATATCATCATCGGTGAAGGAAAGCTCGTGCCAGATGAAAGAAAACTAGAGAGACCTAGAAGCTTGCACAAGATGCAGTTACCTCTGAAAGGCCAAACTTCTCCTTGAATTTCTTTGTGTTACAGTCCAGCATTTCTCTAAGGCTGCAGTCAATGTTGTTCTTTTTGACAACTTTGTACCGCGATTCGACCTTCTTCTTCAATCCATGGTGAAAGAATTCAGGATAAGAAGCCACTTCATCCATGTCTCTTCCCATCACCTGCACTAGGAATCTGATCCTCGGTTGAAGTGAATTCTTAATACTCTTTATCAAAATTGGGGGATAACCAGTCACCAGGGTTGCTATTTGGCCATCTCCAAACCCACACTCCCTTAAATAATCATAATTAGGTTTGAGAATCTTAGTAACGTCTCTGCACACAAGTTGAGGAAAATTCATGACCACGGACTGAATGCCATCCTCACTTAGACCAACGGATGATTTCAAAAATTCAGTGGTAGGCCGCAACCTCTTATCAACACTATACCCCATAAGAAATGGGTGCTTTACCAGGACTTTCCCGATCATCCCATCTTGGTCAAGGCCAAGACTAGCAAGAAAGCGGACGATCACTGTCAGCTTGGTGTCGATACTGTAGCTGATAAGCCTTGGATTAAAAAGTAACATTTTGCCAAGTTGAGTTTCAGGGACACCCAACGCTTGAAAGAAAGCAAGAAGGGGACAGAGTTTCTCCTCCACGCTATGAGAAAGTATGGGAGGAAATTTAGTAATGGCGGAAGCAACTTCCCGAGTATTCCTTCCTAGCGTGGAGAGGCACTCGACCATGGGGATAAGCCTCTCATCGAGGCTTAAGGTAAGGATTTTGGGGCATCGGGAGACGATGTAAGGGAGTTTTCTTTCTTGGATGCCAATGCTTCTTAGGTAGTCCCAGTTTTCAGATGCCACATCACTTTGAGCCTTCTCCAACTGCTTGCATTTTCTCAACATTTTATCGATACTCAGATCATCGAAACCTTTGTCCCTGAAGAACCACATGACGCTGCTGCTATTGCTGACCTCCATAAACGCCACTGCAACAAACAAAAAGGAAGAGAATTTTTGCTTCAGCGAGGTCAGATGATTCGAGCTTGAACAGAGAAGTAGAGAGAAGTACCTTGCACGAGAGCCTTTTCGCCTATCCAATTGAGCTGAAAGTGAGAAGCTTATCCAGACAAAGGTGCTTTCTTTCTTATAGCTTACAGTATAAAAAGACGACTTTAACCCTCAACTCTTCTCGCGTGACTAAAACCTAATAGCTCCTGGTCTTCTTTAATCCCTTCCGGCAAATCTGCAAACCCCAATCCGTAGAGAAGAGAATGATGGTGCCCTCCTCGAAAGCTGTCGTCTTTGCAAGACAGATGGCGAAGAAAACTTGTGTTACGAGGCTCTCGATGTCCCAAACACGCTTTTTCTCAACGAGCGACGATGTTCAACAACAGCAGCAGCAGCAGCAGCAGAACCCTCCTGAGCCCTTACCCAATAGACCCTTGCGAAGGGAGAGATTTTCCAATTCTCACCGAGAACCACCCGCTAGACAAGCTCACAACCTTAAAAAGAGTGATAATACTCTGTCCGATCATGGCTTCCTCGAACAGTTCAAGCTTGGAGTCCACCAGGATTCACGGGAACCCCTCGAAACGGGACAGAACCCCCAAGAAGAAACAAGCCACCCTTTACAGCCGCCTGAAAATTCCGATGAGATCTTCAAGAAGATGAAGGAAGGAGGTCTAATTCCTAACGCGGTGGCCATGCTTGACGGACTCTGCAAAGATGGGCTTGTACAAGAAGCCGTGAAGCTATTCGGGTTGATGCGTGACAAGGGTACAATCCCTGAGGTCGTTATCTACACGGCTGTCGTTGAAGGCTTTTGCAGGGCTCATAAAATTGAAGACGCTAAGAGGATTTTCAAGAAAATGCAGACCAATGGGGTCGCCCCAAATGCCTTCAGCTATGGTGTGCTGGTTCAGGGATTGATTAATTGCAACTTGCTAGATGATGCTGTTGTTTTCTGTGGTGAGATGCTAGAGTCTGGTCACTCTCCCAACGTCCCCACTTTCGTTGGATTGGTTGATGCCTTGTGCAGAGAAAAGGGCGTGGAACGAGCCCAGTTGGCTATTGATAGCTTGACCCAAAAAGGGTTTGCTGTTAATGTTAAGGCTGTCAAAGAGTTAATGGAAAAAAGGGCTCCATTTCCGTCTTTGGCTTGGGAAGCCATATTCAAGAAGAAATCAATGGAGAAACCCTTCTGATTGTCCTATCACTTACGTACTGGCTTTTAGGTATGCCGTTTTCAAAATATGTTTACCTGACTTGTAATAACAACTTTAAATCAATCTGCCTGCTTCTTACTTGTGATTTTTCCCTTTTGCTTGGAGTCTGATGTCAAGTTTTTCTCCTTTTATCTTCCAAAAAGAGTAAACTTTAAGATGTATTTCATGATTGAGCCCACGGAGAGTCCCCAAATTCATACTAAAGGTCTGTTTTTATGCGCTGTAAGATATATTGCAAGTTCAATGAATACATGCTAGAGTGCAAAAAATGGTAGATTGAATCATGTCGGTACGTGACTGTTGCAAATATTATTGGCTGAGTTTATGGACAATGGTCATCCTCTTTTATCTGCATAGTATTGGGAACAGACACTAGGTATCCAAAGGCACTGCTGATCTGAGGGACGTGATTGGTCTTTTCCGGAGAGTTATTGAATACAAATTTGGTATAGCAAAAGTGCTTGAGGTCAACATTAAAATAGTTGTATGATTTACTAGGAGATCTGTAGTGGAGATTTGGCTGTAGTGTATTCGTGAACTCAAAGTCAAGGCCTATTTTGGTGGATATATGCATGCCTTCGACTATGTTATGTGATAAATCCGAGGTTTCAGGGTATTAAGGTAAGTTGGGTGGGTGGTGATTTCAATACCATCTTTTGTTTCTTTTGGCGTCATGTGATTCTTGCATTGTTTCCTCTTATCATTATAATATGCAAAAAATCAGGTAGCATGTGCATCTCGTACGTTGACCATAACCTCTCCGAGAGTTTTCTTTGAGTTGGGAGAATCTCTGTCTTGATTAAAGAAAAACAGGAAATGGATATAATAAGAGATGGAAGGTGGGGTCGGCGCCGTCCTTACACTGATCGAGGTTGGATGATATTAGCCCCTATAAAACAGAGGAAAGGAGTGAGTGAGGTAAAAGAAGCAGAAAGCTGGGGAAAGATGATTTCAATGATGTTTCCGGGGTCACCTTTGTGTACAGCAGCCATAGTATTCTACACATGTGTGTGCATACCCTTGGGGAGGTTGAAGAAAAATAGTGAAGACGCTGAAGTGCAAGATGATGGCGGCTACCATATAACGGGAGTGACATTCGGGAACAAGGAAAAGGAAGAGGAGGGGGAGATTTGCTGCCCCATATGCTTGGTGGAGTTTGAGGCTGAAGATGTGGTGACCCATCTCCCTAGGTGCTCTCACCTCTTCCATATCCATTGCATGGAACCATGGCTTCTCCGCGGCCATCTCACTTGCCCTCTTTGCAGATCTTTTGTATTGGCCCCAACTCCTCCTACCCGCAATGACAATAGTGCCGCTTCATCTTCAACTTTTTATCTCTCTCTCTTCTTCTTTTTTGGCCTCTTTCTCCATCTACTTGGATACTTGTAACCTTCCTTGTTTGTTAACTCACCCCATTCTTTAATTGTATACATACTATTACTCTAGTGTCGTTACCCTGCGTGAGAACAGAGAACCAGAATTCAGTTTAAGCCTAAAATTATCGCCTCCCCGATGGACCACAATTGACTAATGGGCTAAAATTAACAAATAGGCCTTACTGACCTTATAAAATGGGCCTTTAAATGGTCTCATTCCATTTATATTATAGGAAAAAAAAAGGTTGGAAGAGAGAGGAGTCGACTCCGCCATTGAAAATCTGAAACGAAAGAAAAAGAAAAGCTCTCTTCACTTCCCCTCGGAGGAGGAAGAAGAAAGCCACAGAGTTTCACTCCTCTTTCCATTTTGTGGCTGCGATTGTGATTACAACAACACGCCGTTGATCCACCTAGCTTTACCCTAGATTAAGGTCCGACTCTCCTTCCTTGTCTCAGTCATTTCCATTTTCTTTGGTGTCTCTTTGCCTCGCAGCTCCTCACTTGTTTCTTTTTCCTCTGCACATTAGATTGAATTTCTTGCTCGTTATCCAATGACATTATTTGTTGTCATCCGAATATCGAACGAGTCGCCTGTGGCACCTAAAAACATGCTTGCGCTACTTTCCTCCTAGTCCTAGGGTTTCGTTTATGCTTAGTCATCTACTATCTGTTGATTATTTTTTAATTATATCGATCGGAGTGCAGAGAGAATGGATACCGGCGGCAATTCGCTGGCGTCCGGACCTGATGGTGTGAAGAGGAAAGTTTGCTATTTCTATGACCCTGAGGTCGGCAATTACTACTATGGCCAAGGTCACCCCATGAAGCCCCATCGCATCCGCATGACCCATGCCCTTCTCGCTCACTACGGTCTCCTCCAGCATATGCAGGTTCTCAAGCCCTTCCCTGCCCGCGACCGTGATCTCTGCCGCTTCCACGCCGACGATTATGTCTCCTTTCTCCGTAGCATCACCCCTGAAACCCAGCAAGATCAAATTCGCCAACTCAAGCGTTTCAATGTTGGTGAAGATTGTCCCGTCTTTGATGGACTTTATTCTTTTTGCCAGACCTATGCGGGTGGCTCTGTTGGTGGCTCTGTCAAACTTAATCATGGTCTTTGCGATATTGCTATCAACTGGGCTGGGGGTCTCCATCATGCTAAGAAGTGCGAGGCCTCTGGCTTCTGCTACGTCAATGATATCGTCCTAGCTATCCTAGAGCTCCTCAAGCAGCACGAGGTTTGTCTTCTGCAGCATTTCTTCAATGGTACACCTGGAGATGGTTATTTGGTTTCTGAATCTCTTACTCTCTCTCTGTTGTTTGCAGCGTGTCTTATATGTTGATATTGATATTCACCACGGGGATGGAGTGGAGGAGGCATTTTATGCTACTGACAGGGTTATGACTGTCTCTTTCCATAAATTTGGGGATTACTTTCCCGGTACAGGACATATACAGGATATAGGTTATGGAAGCGGAAAATACTATTCTCTCAATGTACCACTGGATGATGGAATCGATGATGAGAGCTATCATCTGTTATTCAAGCCCATCATGGGGAAAGTTATGGAAATTTTCCGACCTGGTGCTGTGGTATTGCAATGTGGTGCTGATTCACTGTCTGGTGATAGGTTGGGTTGCTTTAATCTTTCAATCAAAGGGCATGCTGAATGCGTCAAATTTATGA
The DNA here is from genome assembly GCA_023374145.1 of Lepidium sativum. Classification (NCBI taxonomy): domain Eukaryota; kingdom Viridiplantae; phylum Streptophyta; class Magnoliopsida; order Brassicales; family Brassicaceae; genus Lepidium; species Lepidium sativum. Next base: position 34,834 of record JAKUCM010001767.1, read on the forward strand.
GATCCTTCAATGTTCCCCTGCTGCTCCTGGGTGGTGGTGGTTACACCATCCGAAATGTTGCCCGCTGCTGGTGCTACGAGGTACTTTCTTCTGTCCATTATGTGCTGCTCTAGCTTTGCACTGACGTTGTTTTGGTCTCTGTATCAAGATTAGCTCTCTGTGAGGAACAGTTATCAGATTTAGCTATTTTCTTTGAATTTATTCTAACAAACTGTTTATATGATAGACTGGAGTTGCACTTGGAGTTGAAGTTGATGACAAGATGCCGGAGCATGAATATTATGAATACTTTGGTCCAGACTATACACTTCACGTTGCTCCAAGTAACATGGAAAATAAGAATTCTCGTCAGATGCTCGAAGAGATTCGCAATGACCTTCTCCACAATCTCTCTAAGCTTCAGCATGCTCCTAGTGTACCATTTCAGGAAAGGCCACCTGATACAGAGGCTCCGGAGGTATGTCACTTGAGCAAATCATTTGATGTGTGCTTGCTTCTTTACTGCTGTTGCTTATTCTTTCTTACATTAACTGCTTTTCAAGCTGGAAAATGATTTACATATGTATAATTATTCCTAGATGGATATCTCTGGTTTTCTACCAATCTTAGTTTTGTGAAAGATGCGTTCTATGTAAATAATAGGTTGATGAAGACCAAGAAGATGGGGATAAAAGATGGGATCCGGGTTCAGACATGGATGTAGATGATGATCGGTACGAAAAATATATGTTTCCTCCCTTCTTTTCTTTTGTGTTCGTCCCAGCAGTGTAGTGTTTATTAAATTTAGCATTTCATTTTGCAGTAAACTTATTCAAAACAGAGTGAAAAAAGAAGCTGTTGAACCAGATACAAAGGACAAGGTACTACAGGATAATCTCTTATTTGTCTCAATTGCTCAAATGTCTGGTACAAACATTTAAAGTCATGAGTTTATCTAGGTTCCAGAACTGAATCTTCTCTGCGCAATATGCCCAGAAAACATTACGCTTTTTTCTCATCTTGAGACCACAAATTATAAAAATTCCAGAATGAGTTACATTCTGACATTGAGTCAATTAGTTTTTAGCTGGAGATGCATTCACCAAGGGTAGTGAATCCTCACCTATTAATAATTCATTTAGCCTAGGCTAGTTAGAATGGTCCAACGACTTACTTGAATAGAACTTGTGACCTTCTTGCCAAGCTGAGCTGAATCATCTCTGCCTCTCAATTCCATTTAACTGTGTTTTCTCGTTCTTCTTCCTGATCTAGACTAAATTTTACTTATCATACATATATATAAAGCATTGAGAATGAAACAAAGTTGTAGAGAATAAAATGTCTATCATATTGTGTGGCAGGATGGACTGAAAGGAGTTGTGGAGCGTGGCAAAGGTTTAGAGGCAGGATTGGATGAGGGTGGAAGCACTAAGGTAATTGAAACAATAGACAGAGGGAATAGGGCAGGAGTGGTTTGCTAAAGTGGTTAGTTTGATTGTAGGTTACAGGAGTGAACCCAGTGGGAATGGAGGAAGGAAGTGTAAAAATGGAAGAAGGAACAAACAAGGGTGGGGCAGAGCAGGTGTTTCCTAAAATATAAGACGTAGATTCGTATTTCTTGTTATTTTTCTGTCTCGCAATTGTTGTTAGTTAGTTTTGGTGTTGTTGTAAGCACTCCTATGTTTTGAGGATTGAGCACGGACGATCGTTGCATCATTTGTCTGAATGACGATGAAACGATATGATATTCCTTTTGCTATATGTTTATTGATGAGCCTTAATCTGAGATGTGCTTGGTTGCTAGAGTTGGATGATATAAAAGTAAATGATTATTGTTATATGAGAACCCATTCTTGCCCTGCCCGACGCATTGTCATTTCTTTACAAGTCCATCAAATTCCTCCTTACCATTGGGTATGAAGCTGATGCAGCCACCCGTTACAGCATTGACGAAAGAAGCATCATGGGGGGCAAATTGTCTGCATTAGCATTTTCTTATTCTGTCACGGGCTCATACGTCACTTTGTGGCCTCTGCGGAACAACTTAGAGGTTGAGCATTGCTTGGTTAATTCTAATGACAAGGAGTCTTGTGTAAGGATTTTCCAGGTTGTCAGCTTAGCAGAGGCCAATATGTCATTGCGCAGTGTCAAAGTTTTCTGTGAGCAATGGTACGGTCCGTTTAGAGATGGTGATCAGCTTGGAGGTTGTGCCATCCGTAGCTCCGGGTTTGCTTCTACACCTACCATTTCATCCTAGCCAGTTCCTGGAGAGTTCTACTTGCTACCACCAGCTTTCATGCCTCTGATTCCGTAAGTTGGCCTCCTGGACTATTTATTTCAATTCATTCGATGATTGCCATTGTAAATCTAGGGTGGCTTATTTTGTGAGTATAATCAGGGTTGTATCCAACAAGTTACTGGCGAGAAGGTGATCGAGATTGTAAGAGAAGAAAAGGATCTTTTATTGCTTCCGCAACAAATGTGGTGCTCACGCCAAGAAAGCAAAGGCCACGAAATAATATTTTCTGTAGGATGGGTGTTTAAGCAAGGCCATGCTGTCACATCCAGCAGCGTCTTCTCCAATAAGTCTAAATTAAAGGTAACAATACTCTTCCTACTCTTCTCCTTGCAACTTGTGATCTTCAATACTCTTTACTTTGCTCATGAGGTAACAATGGGAAGAGAGACTGCTCGATCAGATGTGTAGTTATCATTTCATTCTCCGTCATGGTCATTCTTGTTATATTTTCTTTATAGGATGTGTGCATATAAGTCAAATTTATAGGAGCAATCAAAAAAACTCCCCAATCTCTGAGGTTTATGGCATCCTGAAGGATATAACGTCCTTCGTCGATTTTTTCGATGATCGATCTTTTACTTTTATTCATCGTGAGTTTAACTTTAAAGCTGATGTATTAGCTAAGCAAGGTTGAGATTTGCTTGTAACCCATCAAAACTCTGTTAACTAATAGAAGTTTATTTGCATGACAAAAAAAAAGAAGTGAAATTACAATAATCTCATATGACTTCCTATAATTGGTGTTGGTTACTTATATCTGTTAATACATAATACATTTTAGAGAGTGAAGAGCCTTTTGTTGATACAATCTTTACGGTGAAGGACCTAGACCATGTAAACAATTTATCTGCAGAGCTTTGTAGCTTTTGCATCTATTGGCTCAGCTCTATCAACAATAAAGTATTCACGTACACCGATTGAGACTGTCAGATTGGGTAAGAATTCAATCGAATTTACCAAGAAAACTGAGAAAGGCCTAACCTGCACATAATCGTGAGATTGCTTGTTAATCTTTAAGAGACGGCATTGTTCCTGACGCTCATGTTTATGCTTTTCCTCATTGTTCTTCCAGCAATGCCTTTCTGCATCATAGCTACAAACTCTCCGTAATCAATCCTTCCGTCCTGAAACAAGGAGAAGAAAATGATCCCTGGCCATTGACCATATAATCTTCAAGCCAGATAATATGCATGCGTAAGTGTATAGAAAGAGGTCATTCATCCCCTGGCCATGAGATAGTCTCTCACATTGTCTTGGTCGACTTCCTTGATCACATCTTCTAGAAAGAGGTCATTCATCCCCTGTTCAGCACATGCCTGCTGTAGCTCGTCAATTGTGATGTAACCGCTCCCATCTTTGTCAAAGTATCTGAAGGCTGACAGAAGATGCTCCTCACGCTCTAATTTGTTCATATGGATTGTTGCAGCAATGAATTCACCGTAATCTATGGTCCCACTTTTGTCAATATCTGCCTGGCAAACCACAGTCACACAGAATCATGCCTAGCATACTGATTTCAAGCAGGTACTCACACAGATCAGAACAGATAAAGGTGCTTACGGCCTCCATAAGGTCACGAATCTCAGTATCCTTGAGGGTAGAACCATATCTTCGCAATCCGGCTTTTAGCTCATCAAATGTAATCGCTCCACTGTTATCTGTGTCCATTGCTTTGAACATTTCCTTCAGGCCAGCAATTTCTTCCTCAGAGAGACTCTCAGCTATTACCTGAATCACAGCAGAAGACACTTATGGAATATTATTTGTAATAAAGGAAAAATAACTTACGTTCGAGTGCTTACCCGTAAAGCCATCTGCTTTAGTTTGTTCATCGCAGAGAACTGCTTAAGGCGAGAAAGCACAGCAGGATCTAGTGCTCTGTCGGGCGCAACTCCATTTTCGCAGATCCAAGGATGGCCTGCAATATTATACGTAATGTAGCAGATGCATATTTAAGACCTGAAATAAGAAGAAAGTGGTTAGACTTACGCAATACTTGATGAGCTGTCAGTCGCTCAGAGGGCCGGGAACATAGCATGCCACGGATCAAGTCTTTTGCAGAGTGAGATATTAGGGGCCAAGGGTCAGAGTCAAAGTCAATATGGCCCTTCAGCACTGCATCAAATATTCCTTGCTGTGTTTCTGGAGAATGATGCAACAAATATTTAATAATCTTTTCATCATGGAAGCCTTATCACAGTTGTTTCATTTCTGTGCAAATACCTGCCCAGAACGGAGGGAACCCGCTCACCAATATGTACAGTATAACCCCTGCGGTCCACACATCAGCCTCCGGTCCGTAGTGCTTCAGCAGAACCTCAGGAGCAACATAGTACGGACTTCCAACCACATCCTCGAATATTTGACCTGAAAAGTTGCAGATGATGTAGGAAATTTTGATATTTGATGACCGAAGATGTTGCAAAAGATGCAGCAGATGGTTAAACCTGGTTTGAAGAACACAGAAAGCCCAAAATCAATGGCTTTGAGTGAAAAATCATCGTCCTTGTTAACCAACAAAAAGTTTTCTGGCTTTAGATCTCTATGCATAACACCAAGCGAATGGCAAGCCTCAACAACACCAACAATTATCTTTATTAGCTCAGCTGCTTTTCTCTCGCTGTAATGCCCTCTTTGGATAATTCTATCAAACAGTTCCCCACCTGAGCAGAGCTCCATCACGATGTGAACATACAATGGATCCTCGTAAGCACCTTTAATGGTAACAATGTTCTTGTAACCAGCCAGATGGTGCATGATTTGAATTTCCCTGCGCACGTCTTCCACATCTTCTTTTGAAATCAACTTCCGTTTTGTTATAGACTTGCACGCGTATTTACGCCCTGTTGAGATTTCTCTGCACATGTAAGTCGTCCCAAACTGTCCTTGACCTAGTTTGTGTCCCAAAGAGTAGAGATCTCGAATATTTGGGGTCTTTTGACCAAGAACATAGCAGGCTTGGTTCCCACCGCTGTGTTTCATTGTGCTTCTTACTGGGAGCCTCTTTTGCCAGTTTGTGTGCTGAAATTAACCGTGGAAAGACCAAATGGATTAGAAGAATGGTTTGGCTTGTAAGTGCATTAGACAGATCGAGCAGCCAAAGCATGACATCAAACAATCATAATTTTATCCCGTACCGACTTAGTTTAATTACTTTTCAAGACTTAGTTCGCCTCCCTTCCAAATCAGTTTGATATCAGAGGAAAACAAAGCAGGTCTCTTAGCACGATCTACATTAAAAGATGGGGTTCAAATTAAGCATCAACGCCAAAACTTGCAACTACATAACTCTAGAGATCCCCCTCTCAATGATCTGGGGAATCAGAGGAAGAGATGGATGTGTAATTACCAGACAAAAAAGAAATTTAGTCAGATTGGTACAGATCCGATGATCAAATTGTATTCTTTGTTAAACATGTTTTTGCAATGTTTTGGCCAACGTCTCCACATCCCGACTAAAAATAACCAAAGGAGAGATCTTTGATTTAATAGTTGTCATCAGCAGATCTATAAAATAGTCTCGTCCCTTTTATTAGAATATTCTAAAAATGCAGTGGACTCTTCTGCTTCCACAAGGCTCCTTTCCTAGGCCTACTTTCATAGTATATGTATCCAACGTTCATCAAATTCACAATGTGCCATTTACATGAGACAAATCAAGATCTTTTCACGATTATGGTGTAATGGAGAAGATGGGTGTAGTGCCTTTATTGGCTACCCGCCAAAGATGACGTGAGATCAAAACTTGTTTAACGCAACACACATTAGTTCGGATCGAAGAGATTTACACTAGCAATGCAGAAGCCAAAAAAAAGTGGGAAGAAGGAAAACTGCATTCGCATAAGATACCCCACAAGACAACAGTTACATAACCAATGAAATGTATATAAGCCTGACCCTTTAAAAGGGTTCCCATGACTTGTGAACCAATGAGACAGGTCACCAGCTTCGTAGCTGTAAAAGTTCACTCCCCTCTACAAACTCATCCATAAATAATACAACCAAAAGTGCGAACAGCTACTAGAAAGAGGCTGCATGCGGTCAAATGTTCTTCTGCTTTCATCTGCGTGTGAAACCCTGTTAGCAGAGAGCTACATGTAATGGTTGTTAGGATGTAACTGATGCTGGTCAGAGAAGTACATGTTCTGCATCAGGAATTTTGAATGCCAAGCTGTATTACAGAATCTGGGCCAACCAGAAATACACGTCTTGTAGTTTGGATTCGAAACACCACTATTCCTTTATATGCTGTCCGGGGCACACCATCCTATACAATGAATGGGGTACACAAAAGTGACCTTTTTGGGCATAATTATTGAAGATATAGTTCACTCATCTCGCATATACCTTCCATTCTTCAAATACACCAAACTCCCCTGCAATGCGTTCAAAGTCTGCTTGGTCTTCATACTGTATACGAACATCACTCTTTATGTTTTGCGCCTTCAAGACAAGGTCAGAACCTTGAATTGGTCGTGCTTGCCTCACTAAGCCAGAAAAGTATTTGGTGTAGTTTCCCTTTGTATATACGAGAGAACAAGTTAAAAATTAGATTTTATCCATTCAAAACATGTGAAAGTGAAACAAATGATATGGTTACAGGGGTTCTCTAAATACTACCTCGGTCAGGTATCCCAGATCCATCGCTTTCCAGTCAACCTTTATGAATACCATGAAAAACGTGTGAAAAGTAGTGATGCAACAAAAGGGGGTAAGCAAATACACTGACGCTTACCTTCACATCATTTAGCTTTATAGGTTCCAAATACTGACTGTAAAACAGTCCCAAACTAGACCCCTGCAAAGGGAAAATCAAAAGGTTTTATTAATTAGGGGAGAACGCAATGTACATCCATGTCTCGAGATACTATATAGGATGAAGCTCCAGTAATTAAAACTTTCACACAGAAAGCAGAAGTCATGCAGTGAGCATTAGCCAATTTAATAGAATTAGAAAAACAGACTTGTACAACTATCACACCAAAACTCATATGCTATGACATAATTTGGTACCAACATGTTCACCAAAATTGTATGTTCTGCAGATTTCTGGTCGAAGAAATTGCCTGCCTATATGATTTTCCTTCAGCCTCAGCCAATCATCCCAGTAAGTATATATTTGTTAAGAAAAAACTTTGATGCGTCAAATTATAGTCATCAAGGTTGAAAAAAGATGTATATAAGGATATGCCTTTGGCCACTTTGGTGATAACTCATCCCAAGTCGACCTCTCCAGCATCCACCCAAGGCCAGGAAAAAAATCTGATCGGTAAAGTGCATCTGCAGATTATTTTAGCTAGCATGAGCAGGGAATAATGAGCTATTTTAAATGAACAGGCAAAGAGAGGGCGCAGGGTAAGCAAAGAGAAGAAGGATCTTACAGGGATCGTGCACAAATTGCTTCTGCCCATTATCATTCCATGATGAAGCAGCCATAATGGTTCTAACACATGTTTCCAGCCACAAAGAATGAGAAACAGTACAAAAAGGAAAACAAGTGTTGTACACGTGGAAATTTAAATGCCATAGCCCTAAGAGCATATCTTCAATAGCTAACGTACTTATCCCTGTCCATCAGGCTCGCTGCAGCCTCAAAGTAATCAAAAAAGTCTGAAGCAATCTCCATGTCATCTGTTAAAGTAACAGACAACTTCTCTTAATTAATACTGCACAAACGTACAGCAGCAAGGTACAGAGAGGGTGAAAGATTAAAAGAGACTGACCTTCGAGTATAATCACTCGTTTAAATTTGTGTTTATAAAACAACTGATCCAGTGCCCATTTGTAGTGACCTGTGTAAAAATTTGTTTTAGTCATGGAGCTGGAGAGACGCAGAGAAAGAAATAACCAGTCCTTACGTGCAATCTTGTAGTACGCAATCAGTTCACCAGGCCTCTCAGTGATCACTGGTTCAAAATCCAAATGCTAAAAAGGGAGAAGAGGATTCATCTTCGCTTATCTATATGACCAAATTACTTGAACAGCATAACATCATACTAGCTTACCTGCATATATGTTAGTTGACTATAGCTCAAAGCCTTGCTCTTGACCGTCTGATCAGATCCATCCTGTCATAAAATTTGTAATTCGTTAGGACCATGGTTGGTATTGGTAATGCTTTGAATATAAAACGTAAAAGGGCCACCACAATGCCATTCCCTGCAAGGCAGAAAGCCTGAGTTAAGTACCTGAGATATAAACAGAGGGTATTTTGAAGCTACTGGACTTTGATATCTGAAAAAAAAAACCATCAGGCAGTCCAACTACGATTTTCATGATGATTTAAACCAGTTTAGTATCTCACTTTAAAACTGATTTTACTGTCCTTTCAAGATAATCTGCACGACTGCACGCCATAATCACTATCGCAGCCAGAGGCATCTGCTGAATCCAATAAGAGACAGGTCATAACAAACCATAGAAATGCGCAAATATAAACATGAAGAATAGAATCTTCTTAATCCAGACCTGTCCACCTTCAATGAGCTTTGCTAATCCTTTTCCTGTGGAAACAAATTAAGAGTTACTACATAAATTATTAAGGAGATAAAATCAATTTACAGTTGATAGCAACTCACTTTCAAACGTCTGGATAAGATCCTTTAGTTGCACAAGTTCTTGGTCCTGGCGATTCTTCATATCTACAATGTACTCCGAGTAAAGTTAATAAAGCAATGTATATAAGTCTTCTAGTCCATTCTAGTGACTTTCTTTAATGAAGACTTGTATAATATGATTTTCTAATGTTAGGTTCCAGAAACATTGTCATCTAGGATTCAAAAAGTCCAATGAGAGACAGTAAAAAGATACCTTTAAGAGCCACAATCTGTGACTGTTTGATGCTTACTTCATCGATCAGCCCTCGCAATTGACTGGTGCAGTGGTTCTCTGATTCGATCTGCACACACAAGTCAAAAAGGCTCTGTATTGATCTTTATCACATAGCTCTTGGCATTGATCTTCTTTTACAGATAGTTTCTTCTTCTTAAAACCAATTTATTATGGGATAGTAAAGCACGAAAAAAGAGCATAAAATGGAAACTACTTAAGATATGGTGACTATATCGGATGCATCTTCAACTAGTCTGGCAGCTGAAAGTGGAACTAGTAGTAGCAAAGGTCTAATTAAGCAAAGCAAAGTCATCAGTGGTTAAATAAACTCACAGCGGAACCGAGGCGATCTGCATACTGTGATTGGGTCTGAAAAAGCCTCATCTAGAAGAAAAAAACACGAATTTACAAGTTGATGAATCAATTTCAATTTCAAGCGATCAAAATAGCGAGGTCGAAGAGAGAGAGAGAGAGATAGGGAGGAATTAAAATCACCTGGATGTATATAAACATAAAAGCTGCTGGAATGAGAAGAAATCTGAAGTCGCAAGAGATCCTCGCCATATCTCGACGAAGGGACTATTCTTTGTTTCCAAGCTCGATTGGTTCTGGGAAAACAAAAGGTTTGGTTCTGGTGTTGCCCGCCGGGAATTAAACGGTGTCGTTCACCGAAACTCAAAACGATGTCGTTTGATAGGAAAGATCGGACCTTTTTTGAGTGTTGACCATTTCATTCGAGTAAATACTGACCTCTCCATCACCAACAACAAAACAACAAGACGCATCAACTCAAATTCATCCAACAATTATTATCTTTTTCTCTCGCCCATCTCATATTTGACATTTCTCATTTTCAGATTGATCCAAGAAAAAGCTCATCCCTCAAACAAACCGGAGAAATAAAAAAAAAGCTCATCCCTTTCGCCGTGAAATTGTTTCATCTGTTTTGCATCTTGGCGTGCGATTTGGTCGAGAAAATCACCAGATGGGGTTTGATAACAAAGCTAGCTCCTCGTCTTATACCCTGAAAATACCACCGGCTAGAGAGGACACGCCACTTCTCGGAAAGGGACCTCCACTCTCGAGCCAATTCAAGACCTTTGCCAACGTCTTCATAGCAGTCGTAGGTGCTGGGGTTCTCGGTCTTCCTTACGCTTTTAAGCGAACCGGGTGGCTCATGGGTGTCCTCCTTCTCGCCTCCGTTTCCCTTTTAACTTATCATTGTATGATGCTTCTCGTTCATACCCGCCGCAAGCTCGACTCTTTGAATGGCGGTATCTCCAAGATCGGCTCTTTTGGGGACCTTGGCTTTGTCGTCTGCGGCTCCCTTGGGAGGGCCGTCGTTGACATATTTATTATTTTGTCTCAAGCTGGTTTTTGTGTCGGATATCTCATCTTTATCGGCACTACTTTAGCTAATCTATTCGATCCTGATTCCCCCACCAGTCTCAGGCATCAGATTACAAGGCTCGGTACTGAATTCTTCGGCGTCTCCTCTAAGAGTCTCTACATATGGGGATGCTTTCCCTTTCAGCTGGGTTTGAATTCCATCAAGACCCTCACTCACTTGGCTCCCCTTAGCATATTCGCCGACGTTGTTGATCTTGGTGCTATGGCTGTCGTCATTGTAGAGGACGCCATGATTATACTGAAACAAAGGCCTGACGTGGTTGCCTTTGGTGGTATGTCGCTCTTCTTCTATGGGATGGGCGTCGCTGTCTACTCTTTCGAAGGCGTTGGAATGGTCTTGCCCCTTGAATCGGAGATGAAGGACAAGGACAAGTTTGGCAAAGTGTTGGCACTTGGCATGGCATTTATCTCTCTGATATACATAGCATTTGGTTTCTTAGGCTACTTGGCTTTTGGAGAAGACACCATGGACATAATCACATCAAATTTGGGAGCAGGACTTGTCAGCACTGTTGTTCAGCTCGGACTCTGCATTAACCTCTTCTTCACCTTCCCTTTGATGATGAATCCCGTGTTTGAGATAGTGGAGAGGCGTTTCTCGTGTGGGATGTACTCTGCGTGGCTCAGATGGCTGCTCGTAATGGTAGTGACTCTGGTGGCTCTCTTTGTGCCAAACTTTACAGATTTTTTGTCTCTGGTGGGCAGCAGCACTTGCTGTGTGTTAGGCTTTGTGTTGCCTGCCTTGTTTCATTTGCTGGTGTTTAAGGAAGAGATGGGTTGGAAACAATGGAGCCTGGACATGGCAATTGTGGGATTGGGAGTAATTGTTGCTGTGTCGGGAACTTGGAGTTCCCTGAGTGAGATCTTCTCAGTCAAAGTGTAAGCGTACTGAAAGTGAGAGATCGGACAAGGTTTTCTGCTTGTGAACAAGTGTGAAGTGTGCCATTATGCATATGAAATTGTGGTTTAAAGATTATTGTGATTGTATTTGTATCTTGATGGTTGAAATAAAAGAGATCAGCTCTGTCTTGTGCTTAGTCTTTTATGTACATAATTACATACACAATGAAAGTGAAACTTTAATAACAGAAGCAAAGGAACCTTATTATATAAGCATTGGGCTAGCTCAGGGTTTGTATAGTCAAATTTGGTTTTGTATTACAAATTCTTGGGTGTGTTCCTTCCACAAATCACCTTCAAGATGCCTCTCGTAGAAGCATACCTCACCATGGGACTTGATGCTGATCGCCGAGATGCTTCTGGTCCCATAACGCCCCTGTACACATGAGGGAGAATGATATATTCATAGACAGAGTAAAGAAAAGTATTGTCTACAGTCTAAAGGAAGGTTACAGTTGGTGTCTGTATGTCGACGAAGATGGAGCTTAGTTGATAATATTTCATCTCAGGTGGAGGCAGCTTGGTGTCTTCATCCTTGACAGTATTAGTCATGACCTTCTCCACCATCGTCTTCACAGGGAATTCACCGCTCCCATTCTCAGCCAGAAGCTGTTGGAAATCCTCTCTCAGCCTCACACACTGCAGAGACAAAACACGCTATTGGAGGGTGTCCAAAGTCCAGGCATATCCGGTAGGACACATTTTACCTTGGGCCAAGGAGAGTCGAGGTTGGCGTTGGAAAGGACATGGATCCCCGGAGAGACTTGCATCACGAGCTTGTCACCACGGTGTGGCCGGTTGGTAATGTAAATCATGGATTTGGACAAGACATGAGCGATTACCAGGTTGAAGCCATTGTACAGAGCAATTTCATCTTCAATCTCTTCCGCAAACTCGGCGGGATTCTTTCCGCTCTGCCCACACAAAAACAGAAAAAAAAGTTATATCATTAAAAACAATCAATCTAACTGAGAGAAGCATAATTATCAAGACATGACGTGAGGTGCAGAGACCTGCAAGTAACGAAGAGGCAGATCTCCACGGGATTTAGCATCCGGGATGGAGGAGGACTCCCTGAAATTGGTGAGGAAAGCGAGACGGCCATACCTTGTGCATCCAAGCCACGTTCCACCGCCCACCAGGTCTCTTCCTCCCAGTGTCTCTCCGTCTTCCCACCAACGAAGCGCCTCCGTCGCCCTTCAAAATTCATTATACAACATACAATCATTTCGATCATCAAAGAACGCAACTTTGGGAGGGGATTCAAGCACCTGTTGTGATATTCATCTCTGTTAAGAAATAGAAGAAAAGGGTAAAGCGGATGCGATTGCCACAGAAACACTGCTATGCACATTCTCTTCTCCTCGAACTGGCAACCATCTCTCCCTGTGCTTTTAAAGTCGTCTTCTTTTTTTTCATCAGGTCTTCTACTTAAGAACTGCGTGTGGTTCTTTTTACTACGAAACGGCAGCACGTGCACGTTCCAACAAACCGCCCGACTGATTTGCTTTTAAGAAAGCTGCGATTCGCCGGCGATTTGGTGATATCAGTCAGATCCAAATGACGTTGTCGAGACGCTCAGTTTCTGTGTTTCACTCCTTCGTATGGCTGGTATCTACCTACTTCTGGATCCTTTATCTTTCTTGCTCTTCCTGGAATCCGGAATTATCTGATCAGATTGTGCCTCATTTTGAAATTTGAGTGCTTATGGGTTTCTGGTTCGATAATTTGCAGGTTCATGTCGGTGGAGCCATTTTAGATTCACAATCACCGTAATGATATATCTCTGGCTCTCACCTGGAAGCTCGTCTTCTTGGCTACATTGTGTCTTTTTTTTAGAAACTTTCTATTTCTTGATCCTCTTTTCTTGTCTTTGCCATGATGCTTCCTTGAGCAGCCACAGAGAACTTAAAGCTTTTCGTCCTTTGCAAGATTGTCATGGATGTAATAATCTAGAGGTCTCACCTTCCTGTTCCCTCAATAACTTATTTGGTTCCAATATCAGACGTTGCTAAAATTTTGGGGGTCTGCAACTTGTGATTAACTTTTTGATATCCACTAATACCTTCAGGAGGTGTACACTTCCTCGGTTGCTGCAGTGCACTACGATCCAGATCTGAAAGTAAGGCCTCTAACTCTTCTTTCTCTGAATACTATAGTATGCTTTTTACTTCTGATAGATTTGTCATCTCAGGACGTGAACATAGTTGCCACGTACAGTGATCATTACGGTAATGTACGGCTTGGTAGGGTGAAAATGGGGGATCTTTCATCTTCTTGGGTTTTGGAGAATCTTGCCAATCAAGTTAGCAGCAAGAAAAAAAGTTCACAGGTACCAACATTTATTGTCTGTTAAAGACTGGTATATTTTTAAGAAGTTTTTGATCATCAGTTTAAGAACGTAGATCCTATGGACATGGAGCTATCTGTTGATCTAGATATGATATTCCTCACAGAAGCTAGAAAGATAGTAGAAGTTACTTTTCATTTCCTTGGCTTTATCCTTAAGCTGTTTCATATTCTTTGTTCCCTGGGTGCTGACATTTTTTATGGAACTAGCTAGTGATACCACGGGATTCATTTCAAAATGAGACTAGAATGGAAGACAGTGCAAGTCATTCTACAACTAATCAGTCAGATGAAAATGAAAATCAGTTTCCACACCTGGAATTTGCAAGCCCAGCAAAACTGAAGCGTCAGGTGATTTGTCAAATACCCTTCATTCTGTAATCTCTGTATGCTTTGATTATGTATGATTGGGATTGTAACAGTAGTATACCCTTTTAGATGTTACGTCAGGAGAGGAGAGGGCAACGAACTCAGGAGCTGATCCAACAAGAAAAGGAAACTGATGAGCAGATGCAAGAAGCAGCCATTGAGAAGTCAATGAGCTTTGAAAACTCAGTCATCGCGAAATATAGTATATGGAGGAGAGACTATGAGAGCCCAAATGCTGATGCTATCTTGAAGCTTATGAGAGACCAGATCATAATGGCAAAAGCATATGCAAATATTGCCAAATCAAAAAATGCGACCAATCTGTTTGTTTTCTTGATGCAGCAATGTGGAGAAAATCAACGTGTTATAGGAAAAGCAACTTCTGATGCTGACCTTCCTTCAAGGTACATTTTTACATTCGTCGTGTCAGCTTGGAGTAGTGAGACAACCGTCTTTGTTGAATTTTTTCCATCCCTCTTATCTTTGCTAGCGCTCTTGATCAAGCAAAAGCCATGGGCCATGCTCTCTCTCTTGCAAAAGATGAGTTATATGACTGCCATGAACTTGCAAAAAAGTTTCGGGCCATGCTTCAATCCACTGAACGCAATGTAGATGGACTGAAGAAAAAGGGTACCTTCTTAATTCAGCTAGCTGCCAAAACATTTCCCAAGCCATTGCATTGCCTGAGTCTGCAGCTTGCGGCAGACTATTTTATTCTGGGTTTCAATGAAAAGAATGCAATCAAAGAGGATGTCAGGCGAAAGAAGTTTGAAGATCTTTCTCTCTATCACTATGCGATCTTTTCGGATAACGTTCTGGCTACATCAGTGGTGGTCAACTCCACTGTCTTGAATGCAAAGGAACCGCAGAAGCACGTGTTCCATATAGTAACTGACAAATTGAATTTTGCTGCAATGAAGATGTGGTTTCACATCAGTGCTCCTGCTGATGCGACAATTCAAGTTGAAAACATCAATGATTTTAAGTGGCTGAACTCTTCTTACTGCTCTGTTCTACGGCAGCTTGAATCTGCGAGGCTGAAAGAATACTATTTCAAAGCAAATCAT
>JAKUCM010001768.1:0-22605 GCA_023374145.1 Lepidium sativum
ATATAAGAAATCTATCTTTACTAAAATATGTACTAATATAATATATTTCTTTTACCCATTAACCAAATTTCTATATAATATAGATAGCAGGACTCGATCATTAGATTAGATGTATAAGTGCATCTGTTTTTATTAGACTTACCACTAAACTAAATCTCACTTGCTAATACAATTGCTAATACATGTATATATAAAACAATCTGGTAATTGGTGTATAATATCATTTAAATGGAAGCTAAAAATATACAGAATTAAAACTAAGCTATTCGGTGATCAATACCAAATATACATTTTCTAAAATACCAATAAAGTTTAGATATAATACTTATTAGTAAATCCAATTATAGTAACGTTTCATTATCTCAGATCAGAATAATAAACCAAATCTGTTCTTTCCTCTGACCAAAAAGTTGTAATGTCCTAATTATCTAATGAATTTTCGTGGACAAAAAAAAATAAAATGTTCTTTAATTTGGAAGTCTCTCTCATTAGAAACTAAACGATGAGACCTGCAACTAGAAGACGAACAACAAAGGTTTGAATCAGAAGCTCCATGGATTATATCATCAAAATCTGAGTATTCATGCTAAATTCGCCATCACTATGATCATCATCATCCTCATCTTTGGTTCTTGGATAAATATGGTATTAAAACTCTTCCTCATTTTTTTTATAACGAAGAAAAACCTGACTAATCTCCGAGATACTAAGACATAGACTTGTCGAACAATTCTTTCTCATTTTTAAACACTTTCAATTTGTATACAATCAAGTTATTTTTGTTTGGATAAAAAATGAGATATAATTCTTTTGTTTTTTTGATTGTTCATATAAGTTTGTAATAGGTAAGAGTAGAATTCAAGTGTGGACAACACCAACATTGAGAACCAATAAAACAATCATCAAATACCCATTAAGCTGCAACACAACACAAACATGTCCTTCAAATTTTCCAAACAAGTTTGATTCAAAGATCTCTTCCTCGGAAACCTGTCCTGACTACTTTAGATGGATCCAACAAGACCTAAAGGTATGTCATGAGACAGGGATTACAACGGAAATAATAGAAAGAGCAAAACCACAAGCTCATTGTAGGTTAGTGATTAAGTCAGGGAGATTGTATGTTGATCAATACGAGAAAGCATATCAAACAAGAGATGTGTTCACAATTTGGGCAATACTTCAGCTTCTTAGGATGTATCCTTGTCAAGTCCCTGATATTGAGCTTCTACTCATGTGTGATGATGCACCTGTTTTTTGGGAAAAATACTTTAAGCTGCCAAATGCCACATGGCCTCCTCCACCATTGTTTCAATACTGTAGTCATAGCAAAGCTTACGGCATCGTTTTCCCTGATTGGAGCTTTTGGGAATGGTAAGTATAGCAAGTTTTCTATAATGCAAGTTTTCACTAGTATGGTGTCAGAAATCCCGGTTCTTTCAAGTTTATATGCTTAACATGATATCTATAGGATTAGTCGGGGTTTAGATGTTTGAGAGGGAACCATCATGTTTCATTAGAAAGAGTAAACCTAATGAAATGTAACTCCTCCAACAAGTATGATCCAATGGTTTGTCTCTATAAACAGGTATATTTATGTCAAAAAGCATAACATTATTTCATGACTTTACAGAACATAAATCTTATATATGTCTTACTAATGGTAATTTCAGAATTGGCTCAAGGAAAGGGAAATAGGTTTCAAAAGCTCAAACCTAGAAGACCGATGCACACATAGGTATTTAATGAAGTAAATTTTAAGCTTTGATTTTTGGGTTGGATTTGTCATAACATATTTGGGATTTGGATTCTAAGGTATAAGATTAATATAGAAGGTCGTGGGTGGTCGATGAGCAAAAAGTACATATTAGCTTGAACCAGAGTACTACGAATTCTTTGGAAGAAGTATGGTTCCTTTGGAACATTATTGGCCTATTAGATCTCAAGATTACTGTGGCGACCTCAAGTTTTCCGTCGAATGGGGTAACAATAACGATAAGAAGGTCAGCAATCTATTGTGTTCAAGATCTTATATTTACTTTAATCACATATTTACGTGGTTATTGTGTGATTTGTGTGATTTCTTGTAGTAATATAATTGTTGTAATAACCAGACAGTGGTAAATTACCACTGGTAATAGGACCGAAACCTCATGGGAAAAAGTTGCAGAAGTTCTGATGTCCCCAAAAAACTTTAAATACTATTTCCTGGCTAAGTTGGTATTTAGTTTCGGCCTGTCTATCAGCTTTCCATGGGCTAATAGACCCTCCGTTAGTCGGATGGTAAAAATTCTGATCACCAGAATTATTGAAAAAACATTACTCTTGTGATATTCTATATCAATTCATTCAATGATCTTGTTGATGATTATGTGAATATATATATAGGCGCAAGGGATAGGGAAACGAGGAAGTGAGTACATGATGAAGTATGTGTATGATTACATGTGGTATGTGTGACAAGGCTATGGAAAACTGATGAAGTTAGATGTGACTGTGCCAAAAAATTCGACTGAAGTGTGTTCAGAGACCATGGCTTGTCCGATTACTGATGGTGGTTTCATCAGGCAATATATGGACGACTCGTTGGTTACGTCTCCGAGTGTCAATCCGCATTGGGATTTGCCATCGCCTTATACAGATTATGAGCTGAATAAGTTTCTTGAGAAACAAGGAAATGCAGAAAGAATTGTTGAGAAGTGGAATAATGAGTATTGGAGGTTGAAAATAAGAAACTTCAATAGTTAAGTACAATTTAGTTGTTTGTTATTCATTTGATTAACTAGAGAACCCTTAAAATAGTGGTCTTTGAAACAAATTTATTTTTACAAAAAGAATTACTAGGTGAAAAAGGAATATAGTCAACGTGTATATATTTACCAACTATAATTGTTTATGGGAAATCGGCAAAACTAACTATAAATCAAATAAAATAAGGAATCTAACCATAAAATAGTAAAAAATAAAAATAACGCTAACTTTTATTTTATTCTAAAATATTCTACGCTAATAAGATTATTTTCTTTCAAAATAAACTTTTAAAACTTTTAAAATGAATATATTTCTATAAATAATAAAATCGTAGCATTAACAAATTCGTATTTTCATATTAATAAAAAATATTTGTTACTTTTTAATAAAATTTGGTAATATTATTTAACCGACTTTCTCTATATAGTGTTAACAGATTTGTATTGTTTATAATGATAAAACAGATCTTTATTTTTCAATAAAATTTGATAAAAAAATTATTTGATTATTGTTATTATATTTATCTACATAATTCTATTAATTTGATTAATTTATAATATTTAAAAATTTGTTTTAACTTAAATATAACTACTAAATATAATAAAAATATACTATATAGAAAATGAAAGCTAAACATAAATATTTTAGTTGGTAAGGAATATTATGAAATAAATTGTTGACAAATTTACATATGAATCTTTTATATAGTAAAAATATAGTGTTAATCTAAAACATCATGTTATATTAATTTATTTTAGTCTAAGAAGTATTATGGCAAATTTATTACTAGAAAATAATAATTATATAATTTTGTATCTCTCATAATAATAATAAATAATTATCTTTTGGTAAGATTTTATAATTGATTATATTATCTACATAATATTATTATTTTTGATTTCATTTTAAATATAATATAAATGGAAAAAAATTAATCTAATTGAGATTATTTAATAGATATTAAAAATTAATATAATCTATTTAAATGATCAAGTTTTTATAATATTAATATTATATATAATAATTCATCAACTAATAGAATAACATGTTTAGTATAATCATTGATTATAGATGTGTACATGCAACTATAATATAAACATATCATATAATAACGTTATGTAAATGTTATTCCAATAGTTCTTATTAATATGTTTTTAATATCAATATTAACATTAAAAATAAGATTTGGTCTTCAATTTAAGAGGTATATCATTTTATCTTAACTAATTCCTAATATTTAGAGTATATAATATAAGATATATTTATAATCAATATATTTATAAATTCTTATTCCAATCCTAATAGGAGAAATATATCAAACCTCTACTTGATACTCATTACATGACAATTATCGTAACACCAACAATTTTCAACAATTATCAGTATTCTTTTATCCTGATTTTATTGCCTTCAATCATATATTTCTCTGATATTTTTCTGTTGAAACTCTGCAAACAAAAATAGAGAATTAAAGTTCAGACTTTCAAATTCAGGAAAGTATACACTAAAGAATTTGGTCAAATCATGATATGATTATTTGTGATTCTAAGGTATGTAACTAATAATTTTTATATTTGTATATTTTTTTAATGACTAGTAATAATTTCTACTTAATTCATATTTTTGTAAAGTGATAAAACTCATTGTAATGTAAATAAGGAACTAGTTTCTAAATTCGTGAATTTTCTTGAACAAGAAAGTACTAATATTATTACCAACCTATATGTTTGTCTTGCTAGAGGATCTTACCGTACTAATATTAGATGGCATTTTGAAGATATATATCTTATAGGTAAATAGTATATTTCCTTTTAAATATTTTATATTTCAATTTATCATTACAAATGTTAATAATTGTGTTATTATTTGTTTGTTTTATAGATAGCATTAGATCATTGTCTTGTGTTAGCAATACTGAAATTACTAAAGTGAATGGAAAACAAACTAAATGAATAAACATTAGTTTTAGAAATACTGAATAAGTTTTTGTTATATTATTCTTAAACATTTTGTTATTTATAAAATATTTAATGTTACAAATTTATATTTTATTTTATACTGAGAGTTTATGATTATTTGTGTTTTGTGGGAAAAGATGTTGAAATAATTGATGAGAAAACCTCCAAACCATAATTTTTTTTGCAGTTTTGCAAGATAAAAATACTTAAAAATATTGATATACGTGTCTTTAATACTTCATAATTCTAATTAATTTATTATTTATTCATATATTACTATTTCAAATTTATACTTATTTATTTCAAATATCGTAACAATTTATAATGGTTATACATGCACTCAATTATGGTTTGATAATGAAAAATTCTGAGAAATTTTAGACCTAATTATAAAAAGACAAACACTATACAAAATAAAATAATATATATATATATATACTTATTAATAATAGCTTTTATATATATAAAATAAAACTTATTATACGATTTTTTAATAATTTAAATATATATATGAAAATATATATATAATTTTGTTCCTTTAAAGTATAGGGTTCATCTTGTTATCATATAAAAGTGTGTTATAGAGTACATAACGTTATATTCTATTCTGTTTTATACATAACACAATTTTTATAAATTTTAGATAGAACATCTTATTTTTTATATACTACATTACTTTAAAACAAACCTCATCAACCTAAATCTTTTGTTTACAAGCCATACTTTGAAACGATGGTGCAGACCGGAGTTAGCGACAAAAAGATGTCACTAGTTTATATAAAACTCAAATTATAAATTTTAAACTATTAGAGCAAAATAATGGAAACCTTGTTTGGTTGTTGCTGAATTAACTACAATAAAATAAAATAAATACAATACAAGTTAAATGAACATTGACTAATTGACCCGTAAAAAAACTAATAAAGAACGACCATGAGGATTGAGGACCGATATAAGCAGCCTGAGTTGTGGGATGTCTTTTTTTTTGCAAAAGTTATATATAAAAGAATATACCTAAAAAAATTCCTAAGTTCGAAACTTTTGTTATATTATGTAAAATTAAAACAAATTTTACTAATTATTCTTATACGAATGTGGACTTATGTTTTCAGCATATTTGAATGAATGTCTAGAAAGAAGGTCTCTCGGACTCATTTTCGGAATGAGTTGCAGAAGATATTTAATTTCTTAATTTGCAAAATAATTTTAAATATATTGGGTTTTCGCGATAGTTTTAAATAATTTTTTTGCGCAAATGGCATCTAATCTAGTAGCAGGCAGTAAGTCCATTTAGGGCAGCGCATTTGCATAATCCGGGACCCAATATAATTTACCGTGTTGACAAAAGAAAAAAAAACAAATTTTGTGCTTTTAAGTCATTTTTTCAAAAACATTGACTTCTCACTTCTTGGCAACTAACGTTTTATTTAATATCAAAAACAAAAATTATTGTTATAATTGGCGTCACGATTTAACAACAGATAAGCGCGTTGCCTAACCATAATTAAGCACACAGTCAACGTTTAATTAAAACCCAAACATTTGCCTAGTTGCCTTGTAAGACAAGTAGCCATGATCTCATAAGAAACTTTCAAAACCTTTGCTCTGTTTTCCTCTGAAGTTGTTCGATTTTTTCTAATAACGATGACTAATCTGAAACTTGGCGTTGAAGTAATAAGCGCGAGACTCAAAGCCAACGATGTTAACCCTTTCGTCGAGCTGCGATTCGATGATCAGAAAGTCAAAACGGCGACTAAACTCGATGATTCAAGTCCTGTTTGGAACGAAAAGTTCTTCTTCAACATCTCTGAAACAGAGGATTTATCCAATCTGTTTCTTGAGGCTTACGTTTACAATAAAACCAGTAACATGAGCAAATCGTGTTTAGGTAAGATTCGAATCTTAGGAACTGCGTTCTTACCATATTCAGAAGCTGTTGGATTGCCTTATCCTTTAGAGAAAGAGAAAGGTTACTTCTTCTCTTTTGCAACTGCCATTGGAGGTGAGCTTGCTCTTAAAGTGTATGTAACTGATAACCCCTCTCTCAAGTTACCTAATCCCATCCCTTCAGTTATTGATAATCCCTCTCCCAAGTTACTCAATCCGAGCCCTACAAAGAAGGTTTCTTCTAAACAAAGGCACAAAATCCACACCATCCCTACAACAGAGAAGAGTAAACCTAGCACGCAAGAGAATCAACAACCGCCTCAACCGCAACCGCCAACACCTCAATCCCAACCTCCTCAACCTCAACCACAACCAGTTAGGGAAGGTTCTCGATCTCACATGCCGAGGTTTAGCCCCTTGATACCTGCAAGTATGGGTTATAATCCGAATCCACCGGATTATTCAATCAAGGAAACGAAACCAATTCTGGGAGGACGCAATCGACTAAGACCTACTGCTCATGATCTCGTCGAGCCAATGGAATTTCTCTTTGTCAAAATTGTGAGAGCTAAAGATCTTCAACGGATGGACCTAACCGGAAGTCTAGATCCTTACGTTAGAGTCAAACTCGGAAACTTTACAGGCAAAACAAAACATTTCGAGAAGAATCAAAGTCCGATTTGGAACGAAGTCTTTGCTTTCACCAAATCCAATCAACAAGCAAATGTTCTTGAAGTCATAGTCATGGACAAAGACACGATCAAAGACGATTTCGTCGGTTCAATCCGGTTTGATCTCAATGATATTCCAACACGTGTCGCTCTAGATAGTCCTTTAGCTCCGGAATGGTACAGAATCAACGAGGTACAAGGCGAGATAATGTTAGCTGTTTGGTTTGGTACTCAAGCCGATGAAGCGTCCTCAGACGCGATTTACTCAGACGCTTTAAACGCTGTTAATAAATCCAGTGTGCGTTCTAAAGTCTATCATTCTCCAAGACTTTGGTACCTTCGAGTGAACGTCATAGAAGCACAAGACTTGGTTGGTGTACCAAACCGGACTCGGTTTCCAAATCCATATGTCAAAATCAAATTAGGTAACCAAGCGGTTCGAACCAAATCGAGTCACTCCTTGAATCCAAGATGGAACGAAGAGTTTACTTTTGTTGCGGCTGAACCATTTGAAGATCTGGTTATC
This sequence comes from Lepidium sativum, assembly GCA_023374145.1. NCBI lineage: Eukaryota > Viridiplantae > Streptophyta > Magnoliopsida > Brassicales > Brassicaceae > Lepidium > Lepidium sativum. Next base: position 7,794 of record JAKUCM010001768.1, read on the forward strand.
TCAATTAAAGACAGAGTTGCAGCTAACCGAGAGGAAATTCTGGCAACCAAAGATATACCGATCGGTACGTTTGATAAACGAATTGATGATAACCGGTTAGTGCCTAACCGGTGGTTTAATCTTGAGAATAAGAATCAGAGCAGTGAGAGATTCTCATCGAAGTTGCTTCTGAATGTTAGTTTAGAAGGTGGCTATCATGTTCTCGACGAATCTACTTACTACAGCAGCGATTTCAGACCGTCAATGAAGGAGTTGTTGAGTCATCAACAGTCGTCGATTGGTATTCTTGAAGTAGGAATTTTGAGAATTGAAGGTTTGTGTTTGAGTTCAGAAGGGAAGAAGGAGACGGTGGATGCTTATTGTGTGGCTAAGTATGGAACCAAATGGGTCAGGACTCGGACTGTTATGGACTGTTTAAACCCACGGTTCAATGAGCAGTATGCATGGGAGGTTTATGAGCCAGCAACTGTGATCACAATCGGTGTTTTTGACAACAATCAGATCAGAAGTGGTGATGGTAAAAGCAGAGATGGGGAGATTGGGAAGATAAGAGTTAGGATCTCAACTCTTGAGTCTGATAAAATCTACACTAACTCGTATCCACTTCTTGTTCTTCTACCTTCTGGTGTGAAGAAAATGGGAGAATTGCATCTGGCGATTCGGTTCTCTTGTTCATCACAGTTTCAGATGTTGCTTAAGTACTGGAAACCAATTCTTCCTAAGATGCATTACGCAAAACCATTGAAAGTTGCGCATCAGGAAATTCTTCGGCACCATGCGGTTAACTTAGTGGCGGCTCGATTAAGTAGAGCCGAGCCTCCACTAAGGAAAGAAGTTGTTGAATACATTTCGAATTCGAGTTCACATTTATGGAGTATGAGAAAAAGCCGCGCAAATCTCTTCAGATTGAGTTTGGTTTTCTCTGGTTTACTTGGGACTGGAGAATGGTTTCAAGATATTTGCAGGTGGAAGAAACCGTTTGCAAGTGCAGCAATTCATGTAATCTATTTTGTGTTAGTGTGTTCGCCAGAGATGATTCTTCCAGTATTTTCTCTTTGTTTGTTCATGCTTGGTATATGGAACTACAGGCTGCGTCCAAGAAGACCTCCACATATGGACACAAGACTTTCATTTGCAGACAATATTCATCCAGAAGAGCTAAGTGAAGAGTTTGATATTCCTTTTTCGTCTCAAGATCAAGGGATTGTTAAAATAAGGTATGAGAGGTTGAGGAGTATAGCAAGTAGAGCTCAAACGGTTGTGGGAGATATAGCAGGACAAGGGGAAAGAGTTCAGGCTCTGTTAAGCTGGAGAGATCCTAGAGCAACTTCAATCTTCATGGTACTTTGTATGGTATCTTCTGTGGTTTTGTATGTTGTGCCGTTTAAGGTTTTTGTTCTTCTTACCGGATTATACATCATGAGACATCCAAGATTCAGGGGAAAGACACCTCCTGGACTGGTTAATTTCTTCCGGCGACTTCCTGCAAAAACAGATTGTATGTTGTAGAACGCAACAACATATAAGAAACAAGAAACTTTTTTTCCAGATTGATCACAAATCTATTAGATGAAAGCTCTGAAAACACACAAGGATTCCTACAATTACCAGTAGTCTTTTCTTTTCCTAAACATTACAAATAGAATCATTTTCCATGGAGGGTTAGCTCACGTTTAAATCTTCTTCTCCTATATACATGAATCATCCACGCATTAGATCAATGTCAACATGGGCATGATGCATATCCATTGACCTTGAACCGGTTGACCACATGCCTACAGGAGCTTGAACAAGGTTCTGACTTTGCTGAGGAACAGGAGGTGATGCTGCTGCAGGGTTATCGTTGTTGTCCAAAGCTTCAGTTTCATGGACATTCTCTGAGGTTTCTTCTTGCTTTTTAGTTTTCCCTTTCGGAATTGCCCAAATGAAGCTCCCAACAATAACCTTTTAAGGAAAAAACACAAGATTACAATACATTCTCAAAGTTGATGAAAAGAATTTGAATTCCACAAGTGTAGCTCTCACTTGAACTGGGCTTGCTGCTATTAGAGGACCTCCAATTCCACCACCAATGACTCGACCATCGGGGCTAGCAAGTGAGACAGCTAGATTACCAGTGCGGTTTGGGTAGTCATTGTCAGTTGTATTCACATAAGAAGTTGAGAGAGATATGAGCTCAAAACGACCCTAGAGATTACAAATTACAATCCCAAATGAGTAGTGTTTTAGTCTTCTCAAATACAATATAATGTGAGTGCAAATTTGATAAAACCTCGTATGTAATAGTTCCATGGGATGGCGATGGCTGAAGAAGAGTTGCTGTAGAGACAGCGCCACAAGCAGACAAGACACATATCGCTCTTGGACCTTGCTGCGAAAAAGATATAACCTTTGTCGCAATATCCTGCAAAACAAAATAAAGAGTGTGGAATAAGGATAATCTCAGGAAGCATAGAAGAAAACAAAAGGCACAGATTTGATCAAGAGGAGATAGAAGAGACATACTTCACCGATGGAGACTACAATTACGTGTGGTGTGAAGCTCATTCCAGACGATGAAGGCATCAATTCACCTAAATCAGAACCACAAAAGAATGGTTTTCAGGAAACTCAGTTTTTTATGTAATGAGAATCAAATGCAGTAGCAAAGTTATAGAGAAAGGCCATAGAATAATAAAAGATTATATTTTGAACTCAACAACTACACATTATAAAATTCCACAGCTTTAATTAATCCTTAAAAGAGCCAATAACAGTTACAGTTAGCTATATAACTTCCCACCCATTTCAGAGCCAATGTCATTGTTGGAAAGCTACATGTAATCCATAAAAGCTGATAGGAGAGATTAGGACATTTACCAAGGGAAGCTAGGCGTTGCTTCTTGCCGGAGCCTGGAGGTCTTCCACGGCCACGTTTGTTAGAGTTTGGGGAAACAGTGGAGATTGAAGGAGACAATGCCAACGAAACAGAACCATCTTGTCCGTATTTTCTAGGTCGTCCTCTCTTCCGCTTCACAGACGTCTCACCAGACAGAGGAGGAGCAACCACAGATCCTGCCGCTGCTGAAGAATCTGCCGGAGAAGACTCAACAGGTAAAGGAGGAGACACAAATCCAGAGGAGCCACCTGCAGAGTTTGGATTCGGGTTTGACGCAAAAGGAGAGTTGGAGTTGGAGAAATGGTGAAACCCTTGTGATCCGTGAAACGTCGGTTGAGTTTGAGAAGGAGGAGGAGGAACTGTACCGGGTATTCCTCTTTGGATATAGTAAGAACCCGACCCGGATAACGCCATTGCTTCTCTTCGATCCATAGCTTCCAAAAAGACTCTGACTTTAGCAAAAGGATGCAGAATTCGCTTAGGGACCCTCAAAGGTTCGAACTTTGTTAAAAAATTAAATTACTGATTTCTAAAGGGATAATGGATAAGAACAAAATCAGAATCTAAAGTGTTTGGTACTTAATAGACTTGTAAAATAAGGTAACATGCAAGCTAAAATCTCTCAAAGCTTAGCATTAACACAAAACTTTCAAATTCACTTGAAATTAGATCCAAAAGGAAAAAGGAAAAAGCTCTTGCTTCTCTCTTTCATTCTCCTCACCAGAAATAAAAAAATTAGAAATGAAGAAGCTTTTTCCTCATCAACAATGGTGAAGAAAAAAGGGTTTGTTTCTAGAGTTCTCTCTCTTTCTTCTGTGTATGTAATGTTGCTTTTGCTTTACTGAGTGACAGAGGAAATCAGAAACAAACAAAACAAAATATCCAATCAAATCTTTCCTTGAAGACTTGAAAGCATTTACTGTAGATAACAACCCAATTTGATGATTTTCAAATTCGAAATTGAATTTTTGATGTCTGACTTTGACTGTAAGCTCTCTCTCTTATAGACTCCTTTCTAGCATCTAGCAAGCATCATCATCATCTATATGTTTCTTCTTCTTCTCAACACTATTGATTTAGGCGCGTGTGTTAAACGAAGCATTGGGACTCAGAGAGTGAATCTCACGCTATTGAAATAGAGAGTGTGAGAAAGTGATGTAATGTAGTCAAACTTTCTTCCTCACTGGCTTCCACTTCATAGTAGCTATTGATGATACAAAACCTGACAAAGTTTTCAAATTTATGAAACTGTAATCTTTAGATTCGAACTATATAGTTTACTATAAATACTTGAGACTTCAAATGATGTATTGGCATTAAGAGGAATCTGACATGAATTAAAATTTGCCTTTTTATGGATAAAATAAGTAGTAACTGGTCTTGTCTCTGTTATGTTATAATGTATTAAATTTCCCATCAAATCATTCAAAATCTAACTTGAATCTAACTTGAGAAGATTTCTAAAATCTAACTTGGTTCATCAGCGATGGTGATTAGATAAAAAAACTGATGAACTAATGTGAAAAGTCTTGATCTCAGTAAGCATTATAGTATTAAGGAAAGAGTAATCTTGTGGTTTGAGCCTTAGTTACAACTTCAGTAGATTTTGGATTTGGAGATTAAACTCGTGTTGTTGTTTTTTTTCTTGTCCTAATCTCACCTAAAGACCAACTTTGATTATTCGGAACCAGATGCACAAACACCCTCGGAACAACGTGAGAATTACCTTTTGCAGAAGTATATAGGCCGGGTAAGAATATTGAGGCCCATACTTAAATATATAAAGCCCAATAGTGGTATAGAACGATGTCGTGTTTAGTTACATTTTAACTCACCAAACGAAAGGCTTAACACGGCGACGTTTGTTAATAATATACAGGCCGGATAGGTATAATCATGCCCAGTATTAAATTCATTAAAGCCCAATAGTTGTATCAGACGATGTCGTTTTCAGTGCATAAAGTAAACAATCCTGGAACAACCGTTGCAACTACCTTTTTCCTATCACTTCTTTTACCTCTCTCTCTTTGTCTCACTCCGATTTTGCGATTTCCTCATGTGTTCACCATTCTTCTTCATCATCGTCGTCTCTACAGAGCCCTAATTCTAAACCCTCTCCATCTATGTATCAGTCCATGAATCTGTCCGTTTCTTCTAATTTCACTCACCGACCCCTTCTCGAATCACGATTCCCTATATTCTCCACCGGATTCCGTAAATCCATCCATCTAAAACCTCCTTGCGTCTCATCCAATCATGAACCTGATAATTTAGCTCACAAAACCTTAAATGAGAATCTTATCTCAATCCTCAGAGCTGTACCAGATTGGGCGGATGAGATTAAGGAGCGTGGGATGCAGCAAAAACGCACTCTTTACACTCACGAGAAATGGGTCGAACACAGAAGCTCTCTTCGCCATGTGCGACATCTACTCTCGAGCTTTTCTTCACGCGTTATACTTTCTCTGATTCCCCCTGTTTTCTTCTTCACAACAGTTGCGGTTGTGATTGCCAGCTACAATTCCGCCGTGGCTTTGGATTGGCTTCCTGGTATCTTCCCAATTCTACGGTCCTCTTCGTTGCCGTATCAGCTTACTGCTCCGGCTTTAGCCCTTCTTCTGGTGTTTCGTACGGAGGCTTCGTATTCTAGGTATGAAGAAGGAAGAAAAGCTTGGGTTGGGATAATTGCTGGAACAAATGATTTAGCTAGGCAAGTGATTTGTTCTGTTGATAGCTCCGGTGATGAATTGATTATCAAAGATTTACTTCTTCGGTACATTGCAGCTTTCCCTGTGGCTCTTAAGGTATTATCTATCTCTTGCTTAATAGATTGTATCTAAAGTTGGCTCTTTTTTTGGTACACAAATTTAGTTTGTGGATTGTAATTGATTGGAAATTTCATTTGCAGTGTCATGTGATTTATGGTTCAGATATCGCAAGAGATCTCCGGAACTTGATTGAAGCAGATGACTTATCTCTGGTTCTTGAATCAAAACATCGTCCCCGTTGTATAATTGAGTTCATTTCTCAGAGCCTTCAGCTGCTAACACTAGACGATACAAAGAGAGATTTGTTGGTAGCATTTATTAAAACTCTCCATTAAGTTGTGCTTACCGTGTCTGCAGTATTTATGTTTTGATAGTTGATATTTTGGTTTGACATGTTAGAATATGTTCCTTGCATCCCTGCAGGAATCAAAGATGCTCCATTTACATGAAGGCATTGGAGTCTGTGAACAACTCATGGGCATCCGATTCCTCTCTCTTACACACGCTTAACTTCCAGGTTTTTAGTCTTTTGGCATCTAACTCTCCCAATCATTCTCTGGGATGAATGTCACTGGATTGTTGTTCCTGCTACTTTCATCAGTGCTGCATCTCTATTTTGCATTGAAGAAGTACATATTCCTCCTTCACGCTCAAAATTCCGGTTCATTTATCATTATCTTTTGCTCGAAGAATCACTAACCATAAAACCTTCATTTTGGTTTGAAACTCTGCAGGTGGGTGTGCTTATAGAAGAGCCATTTCCTATGTTGGCTTTAGACGAGCTATGTGATCTTGTGCATAGTAACATCCAAGAAGCTGTTAAATCTGAGAAATTCATACGTAACCGCATCATTGCAAAGATAAAGCTTCATGAATACAAGCATTCACCAAATGGTCGGCATGGAACTTGATCTGCTACATTTTTTCTTCCTTGAGAGAGTTTGGACTATGTGATGGTTTAGTTTAGGGTTGATATTTACATATTGTATAGAAACTACTTATACCAGTTCATAGAGAAACTCTCACTTAGGCGTTTGTAATGTATTTGTACGTATATGCTGTATATATGAAGATTCAACCTTTACATAAGTCCTAGTTTGTGTCAAAAAAACACAATCACACCATCTTTGCATGATTTAGAATCCATCTTCTCTTTAATCAAATTCTTTAGCTCTGTTATTGTGATTTGGTTTTGTACCAATGGATAATGACTAACATGGAACTCATCATCAAAGACACTTTCAAACCAGACTACTCATGAAAAGAAGAGCTTAAAGGCTACAAAACCTTATCTGAAACAGCCATGGCTCAGAAGTGTATGAATAACCTCAGGAGTAAATACTTAAAAGAGTCATTTATTGAAGATTCAAAGTCTTAAAACGTGGCTCTCAAGATCCAAGGTTTCTTGAAAAAGAAAAGAGAATATAAGGGTCTATATGTATAATCTTAATACTTTGAGGGTCTGGACGCAAAAAATACAAAGAACCTGGCCACGTCGTCGTTGTATAACTTGTGTTCGCTTGGAAGAAGTGATCTCTTTTCATCTTCCTTCGCTGAGCAGCTCACCAACGGAGAACTCTGCTGTTCCTTGAGACGTGCCTGGAAGGCAAGTTATTATAGATTCTCTTCTAAGTTTTTCGATTATTGTGATTATATATAGGCATATATCTTTGAGAGGATCTGAGATCTAGGGCTACTTTTAATCTGTCTAAAGTTTTGTAATTTTGGTAAGTAGCTATTACATCTAATTATTGGATATATAGATCTGATTGTAGGCTTAGTGAATTTGATGTGATTGTTGAGGGGTTTGATCTGTAGACTGTGAGAGCTAAATAACTGGTTTTTGTTTTTGGGCAATGAATCTGTACCGTTGGAATTCGATCTCTTTCTTCTTCTTTGACTGTTTGATTTGTTTTATGGCAATGCTCTTGTTTATATTCCGATATTTTGAGTATAAGCTGCTGTTGATCACAAATATCTCTCCTTTTTGCCATGAACAGGTTTTTGTAGGATCTCATTTGGTGTATGATTGACAATGGAGCGTTTGGTAGAAGAGAAAGAATGTGCAGATCAATCAAATGTGACACAAATGGGTCTTATAAATGGAGTTCCTGATGATATCTCGAATTTCTGCTTGGCTAGAGTTTCAAGAGAACATCACATGGCAATGCAATGTGTTTCTAAGAGATGGAGAGATTTTGTGTGCAGTGATGAATTGAGTGATTATCGAAACAAGTTTGACTTGGCTGAATCTTGGATTTACGCCTTGTGCCGCGGCATAAGTGGCGTTATCTTTTTGTACGTGCTGAATCCATTCTCATCTAAAAGAGCATGGAAAAAAATCCATGAAGTTCCTCGTGGCATTCAAATGAGAGTAGGCATGGGTTTTGCTGCATTGGGTAAGAGATTGTTTGTCTTTGGTGGATGTAGTTGGTTAGAAGATGCTACTAATGAGACTTATTGCTATGATGCTGCTATGAACACTTGGATTGACGTAGTACCTCCTCTTTCAACTGAAAGGTACTTGTAATTTTCTTCGAAATTTCTGATCTTGCCATTAGCAGCCAGCTCGATGATGTTTCTTACAGCCCTTTATCTTGCTGTTGCATATCCAGATGCTACTTTACTTGTGAAACGCTGAATGGGAATATTATGGCAATTGGTGGGTTGGGATTACATCCAAAGGTTCAACAAACTTGGGACATCTATGATCCTTTAACCAAAACCTGCAAATCTTTCTCTGATGCAAACATTGTCCTCCCTGAAATAAAAGATTCATTTGTAATGGACGGAAGGATTTATGTTCGAGGTGATGGTGGTGGTGGATCTTCGGCTGCAGTCTACAATCCATCTAGCAGGATTTGGGAACATATGGATGATGATATGGCATTAGGATGGCTAGGTCTAGCAGTTGTTGTGGCAGATGAGCTCTATGTTTTGGATCAATCTTTTGGAGCTACGCTAACAATGTGGTGCAAAGAAACGAGAATGTGGATTCGTCTCGGGAAGCTATCTCTCTTGGTGATGAAGCAGCCATGTCAGCTTCTTTCTGTTGGAAATAGTATCTTTGTTATTGGGAAGGATTGCTGTACTCTGATAATAGATGTTGAGAATATGAAGAAAGCAACGATGAATGGAGTAATGGTTTGTACTTCTATACCAAAGCCTTGGAAAGATGATATTGATGTTATAAGCTGTAAATCTTTGGCCATATGATGTCTAACTCTCTAGTTTGTTTTGGTTCTTGGTAATGTCTAACATATGCCTCTTTTATAGCTCATGTAAATGACAAGCTTGTCTAATTACAATAATACTGTAGTCTTGTTCATACGAAACAAACCCCAAATCCAAATCATGAAAAAAAATAGTTCTTGGTTGATTAATTGGGTGACATAAAAGTAATCAATAACCTGTCGAAACTTGTCTAAGATTAACATACTAATCTCTCTATGTGGTTGGTCTACAAAGAAGAACCTATTACAGTGAAGCTACCTTCTAAATTAGCTGTGTTCCAGAAGGAGGCAAAAAGCTATGCAGTTTCTGTATCTTCCTCTTAAGTTCCTCTAGTTTCTCCAACTTATCTTTGCTCGATAAAGTGGCCTCTAACATACGATAAACTGGTTCACTTACACATCTTCCTTTCTCTACTGTTTGCCACGAGCACTCAAATGCATCATTAGCTCTCCGTCGAGCACAAAGTGCAGTGGTAAGGAGTTCCAATTCGTGGCCATGAGGGCAATAACCTGTCTCCAACATATACTTCCACAGGTCTAGTCCAAAATTGGCTTCACCGTTCTGACAGAACAGTTTCATCACCATCACCACGGTTGGTGTCTTTGGCACCAAGGACTTTTCCTTCATTTTGTGGTAATACTCACATACCACATTGAAACCAAACTCTTTTGATTTCATCATTCCGATAAACATTGAGTGGTAAGTTACACTGTCAGGCTCAATCCTTTCCTTTCCATCTCCTTCACTTTGATTGCACCACTCACGTCTCCGCTTTTCATAAGGGTACTCATCAAAGCGTTATAAGCTCCGCAATCAAGTGTTAAGCCTTTTTTGGGAATTTCATTGAACAGTTGGCGTGCTTTGATCTTGTTCCGAGCTACACCAGATCCATGAATCAATGTAGTGAGTATCTGTACAGTGATCTCAAGATTTCGACGATCCATGTCTTCAAACAGTCTCAAGGCTTCTCCAAAATTCCGTTTTTAGCAGAACCCATCAATTCTAATGCCATAAGTGACTGAATTGGGTTTGAATCCTCGTTTCACCATTTCATGGTAGCCAGCTCTGTGGCGGTAATATCACCAGCTTCCTTAAATCCCAGAAGTAAAATGTCCATCGTCTTTACGTTTAAATCCAGAATGCAATTTTTAAAAAACTGATTTCGCTTCTTTCATCTCTCTTTCCACACAGAATGCTCGAAGAAGAATGTTGAACTCATCAAGACCAAATTTCTTTCTGAAAATCTCTTTCTCCATCTTAGCAAAAGCTTCTAAAGTTTCTTCATAGGACCCAAATTTAGCGATTTTACAGAGAAGGATGCTCATGTGAATTGGTCGACCGAGCACTTCCGATACAAATTCCTGTGACAGAGAAGATAAAGGAATGTGCTTGGCGAGAATTGGTCGAATTGGATGATTTGGGAACGGATGATCATTGATGATCCTTGTAATATGGTCGATTTCTAATCTGTTTTGCGAAGACAATGTAGAAGATATAGATGATAATGATCGAACAAGTAGAAGACACGAATTGGAGAATGTGTTCTTAAGCATTTCTCCAAACTAGAGAGAGGGTAACGAGAATTAGACCGTAAGAAAACAAAACCTAAGAGGAACCATTCGTGTCTATTTCAATAAACCGAACCGAACCGAACCAAACCAAAATTATGTCGAAATAAATGAATCCGAAATTCGGTTTAACTCTTGGTTATTAACAATTGTGGGACGGTTCCGAACATCTCTATTAATTTCTTACGAAGAAAATCGCGAGTTCTCGTTGCAGAAGGTCTTTTGACGGAGACACCAATTTCCTTTCTTGAACTGGTAATGTCATATTCGGCACAAGATTTGTAATTTTTCTTCGTGTATGATTTTAATTGCGGTTCTTTATGTTAAAATTTTTGTTTACTGGGGGTATGCACGGAAGGTGTTTGATGATTTACCTGTTAGGGTCTAATGATTCGTCTTTGATAAAACTGTGTCACATCTTTTGCTGGAGGGGATTTTTTCAGTGGATCTAAGCCAGAAAAATCGTCCTTTGTTATTATTCTATCGTTAGGGATAGGTTCAGGGACTGTTGAAGGGTTTAGTGAAAGAGGAAGAACATCACTTTTTCTTTGAAAAGTATGGCACACAAGTAGTAATTGGCCAAGGACAAAGATATAACAAGAGCTTACTGCTAATTTTGCTGAGTGTTATTCTTATTGTGAACGTTCGTTATCCTGTGAGTAATGTAAGCATATTGCATCTGGGACTGTAGGAAGTTAGGTGGTGGTGGTGGTACTCTAATTGCAATGATAACGGAAATAGCAAAGAAGAAGGGAACTCCACAGATTCTTAGAACAGACACGGCACTAAAACTTGTAAGATTTTCTCCTTCAAGCACAAAAATCCCCAGATCGAAGCTTGAATTATTACTTTCTTATGATTCACATATATATGTTTTGGTTTCATCTCACTGCTTTGAGTTTGCTCGTATTCTAGGCTGAGAAGTGGGTGGCCAATATGACGAAGCCTGCTGAGGATGATCCTATTGAGGCTGTACAGGAAGCTCGACCACACAGGTGGAGGATAAGTTTTTTTGTACATGTTATCTTGCACTTCATTTGCGGGTTTGTAGCTGAATATTAGTATAATTGTGTCTCTTGCATAGGCTTGGACTTGGTGCTAAAGTGTCACGACAGACAAAGCGGAGACCCTCAGATGACCCTCTAGATCAGAAACTACAAGCCAAGTTTGATGCAGGAAGAAGAAAATATGCAAGATCGATTGCTGAATCCACTACTTCTAGTAAGAATGCCGGTGATGATAGTGAGGATGATGATGAATCAGAAAGCAAAAGTCAATCATTCGGCAAGAAAAGGAAAAATACAAGTACGCCTCGTTAAAATTTGTGATGTACTATAGATATATTCTTGGCCTTGTAACATGCTTGATTGTTGGTGAAGAGCTAAAACCTCAAAATTTTAGTTTTATTGGAATATGGTCTTGGTAAAAGCATCATCTTTGTCTTATTAAATTCAAGCCTCGTGTTATTACAATCTATAGTCCATACTCACACAAAACTCTCTTCACTGAGTAAACTATAGAAGCCACTGGAAGCAAAAATAGAATATGGAAGTGAAAGAAATAAATGAAAAGATTCTAAAGTCTTTGTTGATGTTAAACAAAACTGTGACACAAGGTCGAGAGCATTGACCATGGCAGGTAAGGCACAATGAAAAACAAAAATTATTTGAAAAAACAATATATAATATAAAGACCGGACGTAGCCTGGTATAATCTCTAGTATAAGAGAATGCTTGGTTTGATGAGATAGAGAACGTTGATCAACATTAACTTAACGACTGGAACGTGCGAAGTAATCGAGCAAGTCCATGGTTACACTCTGACCTCTCCAATGGCAATCCAAGAGCCCGGTCCCATATCAGCTGAAACCAGAAAAAACAAAACAGAGAAGAAGAGAGTTTGGATCTGATAGTGATCCGTACTAAAAGTGAATTGTCAATAGCATAAATGTTTGTATAGTATGTACCTGCGAACAGATGCCAAGGCTTCTTGTGACACCAAAAAGCGTTGTGTAGTATCTACAAAAGAAAAGAATAGCACAGTCGTTTTATATATAAACCAAGGTTCAAACCCAGTGACACTCAAAATGAGAGTACAGGTCATACCTTGATTTAGTTAGACCATTATAGTTCAGCAACACTCCTCTATGAGCATCAATGTTAGGCCATGGGTTCTTGACCTACAACAGCATTTACAATATTCATTTTAACCAGAGAAAATCAAAAATCTTGTTGCACATAAATGATGATGGATATAAAGTACCTTTCCCAGCTCAGTTAGAATAGGAGGCACTACTTCATTATGATGCATCAAGAACAAACTAAAAATTCACTTGATCCATGTAGCAAAATGTACCATGTGACCAGTGTGAGCACTAACATTTTCACCTTCATTATCACTATAATAGACAAGAAAACTTTAGGAAATTAGTTTTAAAGAGATATGTTGACACAAAGAGAACCAGCAGAAACATGTGGATAGTGATGTAAAGCCTCATGAGCTCTTTCATCTTAGGACTAGCAAATCCCAACATGTGTGAAATATTTTGCACCATAATCCAAAGAATCATAAAGGAATGATGCTACCATCCTTGTACATCCTGAAATGTTAATTGCAATGTAGTTTCAAGAACAATAATAAGAAAGAAGAAAAGCAACAACAGGAAGACGAGCAATCAAGTTTAAAGCATCCTCAAATGTTGGTTCCCAGTACCTGCAGTGAACTACTCAGTTCTTACGATGCGTGCTATTACAAAGCAATCAAGAAAAAACTAGAAATATTGCAAATTGATATTTTGATTTATGAGCACTACCCTTCTCATAGGCCTTCTGAAACTCACTTTCTACCTGAAACTTTACTTGCTTGTAAGAGATACAATTGATTAAACTAGTAAGGAATAGAGCCATCCACCTAAAGGGCCATAACACCGCTAGCAAATTGTACCATTGGATGAACTGTTGAAGGCAGAACATTGATACCATTGTACTCCATATGTTGAAGACTACTTAACAAGGACTAGTGACCTAGTTGCAGATTGTAAAGGTGTACAGATCCACTCATTCAATGAGGCATGTTGTAAATGGTGACTGTTCTTACATGGTACATCTTGAAGGAAGGCCATGCTCTTGGAAGCATTGGGAGATTACAAGTATACCTTGCTAGCATGCTTATACAGTCATTATTGCACAAAAATTGGAGGTAGCAGACTATGTTACTCATTGGTTCAAGACTACATGGTAGAGGCAGACATACGCCAACAGCATCACACTTTTAAAAGGAGCTAAGTACTGGCATGTGACTTCCAAAGGGATGCTTCAAAAGCTAGGTGCACCTGCACAACCTGGAAGGAAGAAGAAGGGCAAAGTATAGAAAAAAAAGAAAAGTGAGAATGAGAGTTCAACAAAGAAAGAAGATCCAACCAAGAGAAGAGTTATGCACCGTGAGATTTGTGGAGCACCTAACCATTATGCTAGGTTTCACAAGGATAAACAAGCAAATGTTTGTGTAGCTTTACCTTTATTACAAGATCTACGTCTAGATCAATTGATTTTTTTGCTAACAAACTGTTCTAGTCTAGGATGTACAAGGAGAGTCTTCTCAGCAACAAAGTGGAGCTGTCACATTTCAACAACAAGGTTGATCTCCCTCTTCACAACAGCAAGGTCACTTTCACGTCGAGTTTTCATAGGGAATTCTAACTCAAGAGAATTGAAGATGCAGTGATGTGAAGGGAAAGACTATCTTTAAAGCTTTTTGTTTGTTTTCTTTTTGAGAGCTTTGCAGCAATACTAGGTTAGGAAATTTTTTGTTTTGTTGTTTTGGATATCACGGCTGAAATTGTGGATCTCTCTGGTTTTTGGAATGCTTTACTAATTGTTAACATTTTATAAAACTAGTGGATCTCTCTTTATTATATTCAGATGTTTCCTCTTTTATTTTCAACTAGCACATGTGATGTTGCTTTCAATGTATCGATCCGTCAAATTTAAAAGAATCCAATTCAAACTTGCACATGGATTCACATGTAACTAAGTCATTCCAACCATTGTCATTAGAAACAAAATCATTACAACAAAAGCATTAAAACAAAACCAATACAAACCTTTTTCATTACAAGCAAAAACATCTAAACAAAAGCAATATAACACAACCATTGTCATTACAACCAAAAGAATTACATGAAAATGCATTACAAACTCCTAATTCAGTCATTACAAAGGCATACTAGAAGTTTTTCACAAGCAGATAAAATCTTTCCAAAAGCATTACAAAATGACTACACCTCTCACAGTTTCATGATCTCAACAATGACAATAACACCTAAAACTAAGGATGCAACAACCCATTTCTTCATTTTCCACTTA
>JAKUCM010001769.1:0-14523 GCA_023374145.1 Lepidium sativum
TATAAATGTAATAGAGATTTATAAACTTGTTTATAAAATCCTATAAAAAATCAAAATATGAAAAATAATGTGCATAACTTTTTTTTTTGTCAACATTGGGTCACAAATGACCGCCCCATTAGTCAAGTTCTTGCAAATGCAAGCGGGAGAACTCGATCCCAGGATGTGCAAGTGCGCATGCCTCTTGTGGACTTACCACCTGCCACTAGGCTAAATGTCACTTGCTAATGTGTATAACTTAAAATTATAAGACTTTTATAATATTTTATAAATCAACTTTACTTCCAAGATATATTTTGGTAAGGTTTTATAATACAACTTCTAAACTGAATTTTTATAATGTTTTATAAGATAACTTATAAATATATTATTTATAAGGTTTTAAAAAATCTCTTAAAAAATCTTCTAAATATAAAAGCCAATTTTTGATCTGAAATTTTTTGGCAGAAAAACTTCTTTTGTAGAAATAAAAATCGGTTGGAAAAAATATTCATTAAAAATCTATTTTTTTGAAATAATAATAATCCAAAAATATTTTGATTCTAGAAGACATTTTTTGAAAATATCCAAAAATATGGATAATGTTAAGAATGTGCCCTTTTGAGGGGTATTTTAGAAATTGTCCATATATTTTACTATCATCCTATTCACTAGTTTTAAGTTTTGTTTTTTTTTTAAAAAAACCAATTTTTAGCTAATCACAATTTTATAAAAACAATTTTTCATAAACTAGTGTTTAGGATGTTTGTACAATTTCAACACAAAAATCAAAAACTACAGTTTTTAGAGTTTTTATTGTTTTTAACAAAATACAGTTTTCTTATATATTATTATATTATTGCTACACTAGAATTTTTATACAAATACATGTAACCAAAATAATGAAATATAAGATTATAAAAAATAATATGTTATAGTCAAAGTTATCGATAGAATCTAGCATTATCGATCGAATTAATATATATATATATATATATTGTTTCACCTTAGCAAACACTGGAAGTAACCGACAAGATTTGGCCCTTTGTCGCATCTTACAAGATTTGTTTTGTGTTTACGATAAAAGTTTTTGCAGGAACTCCAAGTCCACCAATTCCAGCACCTTAGGATATAGAGTCTTAAAGCTCATAGGCTTTTTAGGGCAATTATTTTTACCATTTTCTTATTTCTTTTTTGTTAATGGGCTGCGACCCATATTTTCCTTTTTTCTTTAATTGGGTTGACCTTAAAGCTAGCTGATAGGACCATTATATAAGGTCCCCTTGTAGCCGTGTAAGATCAACAACTTTGATATCAATAAAGAACACAATTTTCTCAAAGAGAAATCTTCAGCCATTAGCAAGCTTAGTCGTTTGTCTAAGACTTTTAGCACACTATAAGATCTCGAGAGGTTTCCTCTTGATCAAGAGTGTGCTTGAGTGTATCAAGAAGGCCACCATCCTTCTTGTGGATCGCTCCTCAAAACACCCCTTTTGCACCACCGACTTTTCTTACAAAGGAAGTACACTCGGTTCCCTTGAATAAGAACCCGCTCCCATCAACCTTAGAGAAGCATCTTGAGGTTCGTATCATTTTGGTATCAGAGCCAAAGATTTCCTAGAAGGTTGTATCTATCTCTGCTTTTTTTATTTAATTTTAAACTGTCATCACTCTCGCATAGGTTGTTAGATTCGTTTCTCAAGTAAATTAATCATTGTTTGCTTAAGATCCAATCTATATCTTGCTTGTAACGGCTAGGGTTCTTAGTTCTCAATCTAAAAAGACAAAAAAAATTGAGTTGTTTCCTTAAGTCTATATTTCCTTTTTCGTATTTTTCATTTTTTACAACTTCCATTTTTACAAAAAAAAATAGGATAACTATTTGTTTCTTGTTTTGAAACATGGAAAGCTCAGCTGATGTCTCCACCCTAGCTGAAACGTTGGCCCAACTCCAAGCCCAGCTTCGCCATAAACACTCGAATGTATCGCTTGGAACCGAGACCCGCCAACACGCGAGTGACCCTGCAGTCCTGGGACGATGACTCGGAGGGAGACTTTTATCCGTATTCGTATTACCCTCCACCTAGGCATCGTATCATATGAGAAAGAGACCTCCATAACCGCGGACTTGAGCGGGACAAACTGGTACACACCAACATTAACCCGAAGCTTACCGCGCCCACCTTCGCCGGTAAGGTCGATCCAGAAGCATATCTCGATTGAGAGAAAAGAATAGAGTATATCTTTGAGTGCTACAATTATGCGAATCATAAAAGAGTGAGCTTTGTTGCTGCTCAACTCACGGAGCAGAACGAAGACGCCACCACTATAACCAAGTCACCCTTGGGACCAGATGAAATTTAACCTAAGGAGAAGGTATGTGCCTACATATTTCCATAGAGACTTACAGAAAAGTTTTCGTAAGTTGGTACAAGTAAATAGATCCGTGGAAGACTACTTTGAAGAGTTTGAAAACTTGAAGAATCGGCTAGAAACCGAAGACCCAAGGAAGCCATTATGGCACAATTCTTAGATGGTCTGCAAGACCGCATAGCTAGGAAGGTAGAAAGGCAGTCATATCATGAGCTAAGACAGTTATTACATTTCGCCATACAAGCTGAACAACATATAAAGAGGAAGACGGTCGCGCCCAGCCGCTCCAAGTACAACACTCCCTAGAGCGCGCCCGCCCCGAGACCCGAGACTCACCCTAAGAGAGCTGATCAAGGATCAACCAAGAATCCAATACATGAGGTTAGTAAGGCTCCAAATACTTCTAGAAACTGTGACATCGTGTGCTTCAAGGGTCAGGGTCGCGGACACATGGCGAGAGAATGTCTCAATCAAAGGGTAATGGTTGTCACTAAGGGTGGAAAGTATGAATCACAAGATGAGGACAAGATGGGGGTAGATGAACCTGTAGGAGAGGCTGAGGAGACTATATCATACCCGGACGTAGGGGAATTCCTTGTAGCTCGCCGCGTCCTGAACTCTATGGTCTGTCCGGATGAAACCGCACAAAGGATGAAACCACAGTCTTATTATAGATAGTGGTGCTTGTACTAACATGGCTAGCAAGTCCTTGTTTGAAAAATTAGGATTCACAACCACCAGGCACCAGTTTGATAGCTTGGCACCCTTGACCCCTGCTCAAGTGCATGAGCTCCAACTAAAGATGGTTCAGTCCACCAAGGTAAGTAAACCTTCTCTATTTGTGACTCCGAGTGTCATAGACTAAACCTTGTGTGTCAAGCAAACCGTGCTACTAATGCTCTTCAAAGAGAGCGTACGCCTTGAGATGTCTTATGCAGTTTACCGCCAAGGGTTCGTGAGCTCTTTAGAACAATTTAAAGATATGTTCCCCGAGAAGACACCAGCTGGCTTACCTCCAATCTGAGGCATAGAACACCAAATTGACTTTGTTCCCAGCTCTGTCCTACCAAACTGTGTGGTTTATCGCATCAATCCGCAAGAAGCTAAGGAACTAGAGCGACAAGTTCAAGACCTATTGGACAAAGGATACATCCGAGAAAGCCTTAGTCCATCTGTTGTTCTGGTCTTGCTCGTGCCAAAAAAGGATGGGACATGGAGGATGTGTGTAGACTGTCGTGCAATCAACAACATCACCATCAAGTATCGACACCCCATTCCCCATTTAGACGACATGCTAGACAAACTTCATGGAGCCACCGTCTTCTCCAAGATAGATCTCAAGAATGGTTATCATCAAATTCACATGAAGGAAGGCGATGAGTGGAAAATCGCCTTCAAAACTAAACAAGGATTGTATGAATGGCTTGTGATGCCATTTGGGCTCACCAACGCCCCAAACACGTTCATGAGACTCATGAACCAAGTCCTAAGGACTTACATCTGTAAGTTTGTGGTGCTATACTTTGATGAAATTCTTGTCTATAGTTCATGCTTATCCGATCACCTAATGCATCTTAAGAAAGTACTAGAGACCCTTCGGCAAGAAAGTCTCTATGAAAACCTTAAGAAGTGCACCTTTTGTACTAATGAACTTGTGTTCTTAGGCTTTATCATAAGTTCACAGGAAATTCGAGTACACCAAGAAAAGATCAAAGCTATAGAAGAATGGCCAACACCTACAACAATCGGTCATGTTAGGAGTTTTCAAGGTTTGACAAGCTTCTACCGCCGTTTTGTCAAGAATTTTATCACCCAAGATGCTCCTCTTACAGCCGTGATCAAGAAGGATGTTCCATTCAAATGGGGAGAAGCACAACAAAAGGCCTTCTCCGAGCTGAAATCGTGCCTCACCAAGGCTTCAGTTTTGGCTTTGCCAAATTTTGAGAAAATCTTTGAAGTAGAATGTGACGCGTCCGAATTGGGAATTGTAGATGTGCTAACTCAAGATAAAAGACCCATAGCTTACTTCAGTGAGAAGTTAAGTGCAGCCACTCTCAACTACCTAACATACGACAAGGAGTTATATGCTTTAGTCTGACCCTTAGAAGTTTGGCAACACTATCTACTAGCCAAAGAATTTATGGTTCACACCGATCATGAGACTTTGAAGCACTTGAGGGGTCAGACAAATCCAAAGAGAAGACATGCAAGGTGGTTAGAATTTGTGGAGACATTACCCTATGTGATAAAGTATATGAAATGAAAGGAGAATGTAGTCGCAGATGCTCTTTCTAAACGACACAACCTCATAACACTCATGGACGCCAAAGTGCTAGGATTTGAGTTCAACAAGAACAGCTACAAAGAGGATCCAGATATTGGGTATACTTATCAAGCTTGAAACAAAGGAGTCTTTGGGTCATACTACATCCATGAAGGGTACTTGTTTCGAGAAATGAGGTTTTGTATACCACAAGTGATGAGTCCCGACCTATCGGAACGAACGCGGACAACAGAATAGCCAAAGGACCCAGCCGTGGAACACAAGGACCAATCCGAGCACCGACCATTGACCCAGGGATCACCACTAGGTCCAAGATGGCTGCCCGGAATACGCAAACAAAGTGCAACCTGTAAATGACCGAGTTCCTAGAGTCGTATGATCCTCGATCATACGACCAGCCCAACTGCGACCCGAAGGAGGTTATCCGATCGGTCTTCAGCATCTCAAGGTGAAGATCCTAAGTCGTTAAGGAAGCTGGGCACTCTTTTTCCTCACCTTGGTTTTGTCCCAAGTGGTTTCCCAAGGGAGCTTTTAACGAGGCCAGGGCACTTAGCGCATGGGCGCGCAACCCCGTTTGACGCGCCCATCTCTGTCTTTCATTTCTAGCCGTTAGGCATTTCTAGTCGTTAGGGTGTACGAACCTTTATCCTTTTCCGCGTCTTTATGCCCACATGTTTAAGGCTTCTTTTATTTTGTCTTTCCTATAAAAGGGACCTTGTGCATTTATTTTGAGGTTAACCTCTTTGAATGAAATCAGTTTTATCCTTCTTGTTGCGTGAGACTCGCACCGAAACTCTTAGCCGCCGTTGAACCGGGTTCCCGACGGCTAAGTAGACCGAATCATGAGTAGAGCCACCACTCACGTGTCGTCTCTCGATCCATCTGTTTCCCTTTTCCCTTATTCCATCGCATCCATCCCTCGGAGATCTCGGTTTTCATTAACCCGAGTCTCAAATCCATCCCATTTGTCTTTCCGATATTTCCCGATCCTTTCCTCTCTTTACCGACAAGATGATCGACCCAAAAACCCCTCCGTGACCCTTGTGACGCATCAGTTTTTGGTATCAGAGCCGAAAATCCCCCACGGTTGTGTCTTTCCTTCTCTTTTCTTCTTTTGCGTTTTGGTTTGTTTCAAAGTTTGCTTTTCTCTTCGTCTTGGTTTTTGCGGTGAAAAAGTTAGTTCCTTTTTGTTGTTTTTGTGCTGTTTATGCTTGCAAAGTTGAAGTCTTGTCTCGGTTTTGTTTTAATCGATTTAAAACGCACTTGTTTGGGTTTTCCTTCAAAGTTTTTCCTAGAAAATTTGAGCTTTGTTCTTCATGTTCTTGTGAATCGCTTTTGGATCTGTCATTTTCGCGGATTAGATCGAAAAGTTAATCGCTTTTAGTGTCAAATCATGTTAGTGGTGGCCTTGAAACCCACGTGTCCCATCGTGAGCCGGCG
Organism: Lepidium sativum; assembly: GCA_023374145.1. Classification (NCBI taxonomy): domain Eukaryota; kingdom Viridiplantae; phylum Streptophyta; class Magnoliopsida; order Brassicales; family Brassicaceae; genus Lepidium; species Lepidium sativum. Next base: position 6,077 of record JAKUCM010001769.1, read on the forward strand.
ACTTCGTACTCGTTTGTCGCCTAGCTCGTCGTTGGCGGCTTTCTCCCTCTTCTCTCTCCAATCATTGACCACTTTAACTTTTGACTATCTTCTCTCTCCAATCATTAGTTGTCATCTTTTCGAATTTCAAAAACAATTCTACCTTATCCACTCACCACGTGTCTTCTTTCAGCAGGTTGAATGCGCAGCCCGCAAGCCGTACAGCCGCCGTCCCGGACTTGTACGGCTCGGCCATCGTCTGTACTCTGCCGTCAACTCCACCAACCGTACTTCTCTTCCCGGCGACCCTCCGCCGACTTTCCAACTTTTCCGGTACACCGAAATCCGTACAACAATCCGTACTATGGCTGCTCAAGATCCACCGATGGTCCCGCCTCCCCCACCCGAGGGCGGAGCTGTCCTTCTGCAGATCCAAACTCAACTAGGCCAAATCGACGAACGCCTCAACCGCCTTGAGATCGCTCGACCAGTTGCCCCGCGGGTACCTCCGCACCGTGAACCACGAGTCCCTTTTCCTCCCGGCCAGCAACCTGATCAAGGACAAGTGAAAGACTATTCCACTGAGGATGACACATACTACGCGAGGCGAAGACAGCCCCGGCTAGATGAATACCGACCCATGGGTCCAAACCAAGTCGGACCATCCTACAAGCTGACCGTGCCCACCTTCGCAGGTAAGGTCGACCCGGAAGCTTACTTACAATAGGAAGGTCGTATGGATAAAGTCTTCTCATGCTACTCCTATCCGGATTAACATCAAGTCACCTTTGCCGCAACCCAACTCACTGATCACGCCCTCACTTGGTGGGATCGGGACGTTGATGATCGAAGAAGGAACTATGTATCAAATGTGCAACATGTTTCAAGGCTAAAGCTGAGTCTCATCCCCATGGTCTTTATTTCCCTTTACCTATTCCTAATGCTCCTTGGGAGGATATCTCAATGGATTTTTTTTTAGGTTTGCCAAAGATAAAGCACAAGGATTCAATTTTTGTTGTAGTGGACCGTTTCTCAAAGATGGCTCACTTCATACCTTGTGACAAGACCAATGACGCATCACAATTCGCCTATCCTTCAAGGAATTGGTGCGCCTACATGGAGTTCCGAGAACTATTGTTTCCGATCGGGATGCCAAGTTCCTAGGCCACTTTTGGAGGAATTTGTGGCAAAAATTAGGCACCAAGTTGCTCTTCTCAACCACTTGTCATCCCCAAACCGACGGCCAAACGGAAGTGGTAAACCGTACAAAAGGAGCAAGGTTGTGATATTCAACCCAAGATATTGGGTTTGGGTACACAAGCGCCCGGAGCGCTTCCCGAACAAGTGCAACTCCAAGCTCGCGCCCCAGGGCGATGTTCCTTTTCGAGTAATTGAACGGATCAACGAAAATGCCTATCGATTGGAACTGCCAAGTGAGTTCAATATCTCTTCAAGTTTCAATATTGCTGACCTCTCCCCGTTCCATGTCGATGATGACGATGCACCCAAGATGGACCATCTTCAAGAGGGAGGGAATGATGAGGGCATCAAGTCGGTTAAAATAGGCAGGCCAATGACTTGAGTTAGGACACACAAGCTATAGCTGACATTTAGGAGAATCTATAGCTGACATCTTGAACCAGGAAGAGAACGCACCATCCTCAATACGCTCCAAGAACGCTCCCTTCCCAGAATGCTCCAAGATCGACATCGGGCGTTCTTCGAGGAGCGCGGAAAATATCAAGAACGCAAGTCAAGACCAAGCAACACGACAAAAGGAAGTACCAAGACATTCAAGACCCTTTAGAAGCTGACCAAGAGGACCAAGACAACAAAACCCGAGCTGGAAGTAACCGACATGACTTCGCCCTTTGTCACGCCCTACAAGGTTTGTTTTGTGTTTACGATAAATGTTTTTGCAGGAACTCCAAGCCTAACAACTCCAACACCTTAGGATAGAGAGTCTTAAGGCCCATAGGCTTTTTAGGGCTTTAATTTCCGTTTAATAAGGCACCAAAACTCTAAGTTAGAAATTTGTCATTTTTCTTGTAATTTACCATTTTTCTTATATCATTTTTGTTAATGGGTTGCGACCCATATTTTCCTTTTTTTTTCTTTAAATGAGTCGGCCTTAGGGCTAGCTGATAGGGCCCCTATATAAGGTCCCCTTGCAGCCATGTAAGATCAACAAATTTGATATCAATAAAGAACACAATTTTCTCAAAGAGAAATCCTTAGTCATTAGCAAGCTTAGTCGTTTTTCTAAGACTTAGAACACACTGCAAGATCTCGAGAGGTTTCCCCTTGATCTAGAGTGTGCTTGAGTGTATCAAGAAGCCCACCATCCTTCTTGTGGATTGCTCCTCAAACCACCCCTTCCGCGCCCCCGACTTTTCTTACCAAGGAAGTACACTCGGTTCCCTTGGATAAGAATCCGCTCCCATCGACCTTATAGAAGCATCTTGAGGCTCGTATCACTGAGTACAATTTAATTAATTTGAAAAATGATTGATCTTTTACATAAAAACTGGATGCGAATAAAGATTGAAAAGAAGAAGAAAAAAGGAGTAGAAACACGAAAAACAAAAGACGAATATAAAGTTCTCCGAAAAATCAGAGGTATGTTTCTCGTCAAACGATGAAACTAGAATTTCACTATATTCTTTCTGGTTTACAATTAGATCTGATCAACTCTCATCAAAGAGAAGAGAGTGATCTTTATACTCTGTTTCTTAAGAACAAAAACAAAACCGGCCCAACTTCCTTTGAAAACTAACTCAATCTCTTGAGTTCTTAATAGGCTGAAACTAGCTACAAGACCATTTCGGATAAAGACATAAGACCCAAAGAAGATGGATCGATTCATCACAAAATTCCACCTTGATTCTTCTTTCTCTTAACCTTGTATGAAACCTACTTTTCCGCCATTAGCGAAGAAAACACCATCGAAAACACCATTCTGAGTCACTAATACTTTCAACTCTCCGAAAGACTCTAACTTTTCTTCTCTTCTTGACCCTTTAACCCAAAAGAAAACGTCTTAAACCTTCATTTCCTTTCTCTGAGACAAGAACAAAAAACTTCATGAATTCAACTAACTAATGAGCTCAAGGGTTTCTTATTCCAAGCTCCGCTAAAGAAACCCTTTCCCCAAGGCCAGCTCAGGTCTTCAGCATGTTTTGATCGACATACAATCGAAGAACTTTTGACCAGGTAACACCTTAGCCATTGCATATGTTGAATTCTTTGATGTGTGAATCTTTAGGATGCTCATTTGTTTTTTTGTAGCTTCTCGAATGTAGTTGTATTTGATTTTGATGTGCTTGGTTCTTTTACTTCTCATGCAATTTTTTAGCTAGGTGAACAGCACTCTGAAAATCACTGTAAATGGCGGATCATAGGCCGAATTCAATTTTATTATAAGGCCAAACACTTTTTCTTGTTCAAATTTTTCGCCTAACACCTTGATAGAAGACATTACAATATGCATATTTATACTACAAGTGTTGCTAGAGCTTTACATAAAACAATTGTAAATAATAGACTAAACAAGAAAGTCTCGGGTCTCGGGTTGCAGAACACGAGAGATGTGAGTCGCTGGTTGTAGATCCTCAAGGGGAAAAGGATAGCTCCTAACGTCTTTTTTCCTTATGCTTCACATGTGACTCTTCTTTATTCTTCACATGTGACTTCCAACGGCTCTAAGGAACGAATGCCTTTAATTCTTTCTCAAGGAACCTCTTCCTTGATCCACACTATAAGTCAAGTCATTCGTTTCTTGTTTAACACTGATTGGAGTCTGAACTGATTTACCTTCACTCATACCAAATAGCTTTAAAATCTATTTTATCTAATCGCTTTAAGACATAACTCAAGTGTTTCTAGTTCTATCTTTGATTATATCCATCCTTAGGATCTTCCTTGTTGGACCCAAAACATTCATATCAAACTGTTTACTTAAATCCTTCTTCAATTTGTTAATCTCATCCATATGAACGGAAGCTATTAGCATATTATCAACTTAGAGAAGTATGAGTACCTTTTTACTTAGTGAACTTCCTTTAATGTAAACACAAGGATCATATTGATTATTTATGAATCCTTGGCTTACAATAAAATTATCAAACATTTGATTCCACTCTCTAAGAGATTTCTTAATCCCATATAAAGATTTTTTAAGTAGGTAGACCTTATCCTCCTTTCCTTTGACTTTATAACCCTCTAGTTGTCTCATATAAATCTTTTCTTGTAGAGTTCCATGAAAAATATCGTTTTGACATCCATTTGTTCTAGTTTCATATCAAAGTGAACAATTGTATAAATAAGTAATATTATTGAAACATGTGTTAGCTATTGGTGCAAATACTTCATTGGAGTCAATACCTTCTTGGAAAAAGTTAGAAGTTTGATGTGTGAACGGGTCTGGGAGAATCATCTCAGAAAAGATCAATATTCAACCAGCAACAATGAGAATTGTGAAGACCTATGGCATGATGACAACTATGATTTGGAATATGAAGAAGATCCATATGGTGTCCCGCATGAACCTGAGCCACCAGGCTATCACCAAGACTACACCAGTGACACACATCAAATCAAATCATGGAGCAATGAAACTAAAACTGAATTCAGTTATGAGGATGAATCTGAACGTGATGTGGAAATTTATCACTACAAAAATCCTCTTATTCATGATATGAAGCCCTACAATCATGAAATTTTAGCCCATAGAGGGCAAAGCTATATCAACCACACAAGACGTCGTAAACCACATATCGGTGTAAGTAATAGCTTTAATACTTGTGGTCATAATCTTTCATTCTTTTTAGGAAAAGAAGATTATCTACAATGGGAAGACGTTATGGAGGATTACTTTTGGAGACATAAGATCCTTGAGAAGGAAAAGATGTCTTTAGCTATAAGCGCCTTACGGGGAAAAGCACAATCATTGTGGAAACAAGAAGAAAAGTGGAGTGCATATTATTAAGAACCAAAGTACACTTTGGGCAATCTCAAAAGATTTCTTCATGAGCAATATGTCAAATGCCAATTGCCTCCATGAAGTTACTCAAAGAAGATTTTACAACCCGTCGTGAAGCACCCACCAATTTTAACATCCATGAGTAAAACTAAGCATACTAATTAAGGTTCCATGGTGACACCAAATATAGTAGTCAACGTCACGGGTATGGTTATACGCATTCAAATCCAGCTGGCCAACCTCGATAGGCGACTAGATCACATCGAACGTGGAACGCCGGATGTATGTACCAAAGTACATGTAGCCCGCCAACATCAACCAGAAAACCATACGGAAGGAGACTCAGGCAAGTATACTTTCCACATTCCCCATCCGGACAAGCCACTAATATGTGAGCTTAGACAACCACCAAGCCGACCATATCACATCCGAGCAAGCGCTAGAGACCATCCAAAAGAACATTTCGTGATCGGATAACCTGATACGTACCCACTCTATTGTGGTCATCATAGTGGAGCTACCAACCATATTGACTAAGGTCGATACCATGAAGTCTCAACCCGACAAATCAAGCCGCACATCCTGAAGAAGTCATCATTCCCGTCTCAGCCAACAGATAGCAACCAACCCATTGAAAGCACTTGAGGTACCTAGTAGTTTTTATATGTCTTGTCCCAACGATCTATCTTGTTTTAGGTACCAAAAACGTGGAAGCATGTACCGAGATATACGAACAACCAGACAGAGACTTTCATAACCGAGAGTAGGCTTGAGTCTCACGGTAACCTGAATGGCGGACTAGGAAAACAACAAGAAGAAATGGACGTCACTGACCGAATACCATCTACTGTAAAGCAATCAGCGGACCACACCAGCCAAAACATCAGAGCTGTCCACAAAATTTTCAAGTCAAGCATCAAGAAGAGCAGCAATTGAATCATGAAGAAGCGCCCCAGGCTGTCAGAAGAATTCCTATAAAAGATACACCATCATACCAACTGCAAGTTATACTAGAGTAAGGTAAGTCCCCCAAACCTTAAAATTTGAAAGATGTTGTTTGTTATAGGTGTCATAAGAAATGTCACTTAGCTATGAAATGTCTAGTTAGGCAAGAGACTAAAATCCTTACATTAGAGCTGAAAATGGATTCACATAAGCCAACTAATAATCTAGAAAATTCGGATTCACATAAGCCAACTAATAATCTAGACAACTAATAAATGGATTCACATAAGCCAACACATAAGTCAGTTCTTACTTCCTAATGAATTGGAAAAAAATCAGATGATCAAGATGCAGAGACTTCAGGTGAAGGTGGAGTTGACTCTCAAATCAATGAGGATCAGCCAAATAATGCATTGGTAGAAACAAACTTAAATGATTATCAATTATCAAGAGACCGAGAAAGGAGAACACACATAAGGGCACCCACTCAGTATGATGACTCCAATGTGACAGCATATGCATTGAATGTGGCTCATTTTATCGACTAGGATGAGCCATAGACATATCAAGAAGCCATAAGTTGTGAAGATAAAAAATTATGGACATGAGCAACAAATGAAGAAATGGATTCAATGGCAAAGAACCACACATGGATTCTGATTTATAGGCCTAAAGGAGATATGGTAACTAGGTGTAAGTGGATATTCAAAGTGAAACCAGGAATCCATGGGTTTAGAAGCCTAGGTGCAAGGCGAGATTGGTTGGTATAGGATATACTCAATTAGAGAGAATCAACTATCATGAGATATTTTCACTATAGTAAAGCATGTTAAAATCAGATATGTATTATTTATGGTAGTGGATTTAGACATGGAGTTGGAACAGTTAGATTTCAAGACTGCTTTCTTACATGGAAATTTCGATGAGAGGATATTGATGGAACATCCAGAAGGTTTTACTAAGGGTGATAAAATGTGCTTATTGCAGAAATATATATATATGGTATGAAACAGTCCTCAAGACAATGGAACATCATACTTGATGAGTTTATTGAATCTCAAGGCTATACAAGATTAGAACATGATGCTTGTGTGTATTTCAAGTGCCTAGGAGAAAAGGATTATGTGTACCTATTGTTATATGTTGATGATATGCTGGTAGCATCTAAAGATATGAAATAAATTTCAAGGTTAAAACAAATTTTAAGTAAGGAGTTAGAAATGAAAAATTTGGGCCTGCCTAGAGAATTCTGGGAATATACATTATTAGGAACAGAAGCAAATAAATCCTACAATTATCACAACAAGGTTATTTGGAGGAGGTTCTCATGAAATTCCAAATGGACCAAGCAAAGCCACTACAAACTCCAATGGGGACTGATTTTAGACTTTCTAGCACATAAGTTGGAAAAAAACGAAATAGAGGAAAAGATGAAGGGAATACTGGTACAACAAGTTTTAACTCTATATTCTACTGCAAGTGCATATCAAACGTAATAGTATTTAGGGGTCGAAATCCTCAGAGAACCAGATCACACTTTCGACTTCTATCGAATCGCAAGCTATATTAATCAAAATCAGATAAGTAAATACTGACAACCTAAACGCGAATGTAATCAAATAACAAAAGCAATCGGATATCGGGTATTCATTCAGGAGTTAGAACTCTTGTCAAGGAAATTATTCAGAAACTAATCTGATCATATTCTCGGCTTGAACATAAATAAAGATAAACCAACTCTCGTTGAATTTACCCCTCTATTAATAATCTAAAGGTCCTAACTCTTGTTGGTTTCAGATTACAAGTAGGCTTTATCGCTTAGGTTCAATTACCCACAACCCAACCTAGCATCAACTCTTGTTGGTAGTGAAGGAATTGCTCTTCTAATCTAGTTCTAGTTATTAACAAACTTCTGGAAAGTTAACAACCTAAAATCATCGACTAGGTGATCAAGCTAATCTATGCATTAAACTCAAGTATTAGAAGGAGAATCATCTATTCATCAATCATATTTGTTCCCTAACAGTGAATTCTAAAATCCTAGAATCCCTAAATCTGATATAAGATCTACTCAGACATAGAACAATGAACCAAGCAAATCATGATGAACTGAAACTGGAATTGCATTAATAAAGAGAAATAGGATTCAGAAATTATTCTCAAGTGTGAAGAGATCTTCTTCCTAGCTTACAACTTCTATAAAAATCGTTCTTCAACAACTCAAAGACACCTCTAAAAATAAAATAGGAAAAGAGTATTTATAGGTCCCAAAACAAGAGCTGAAAAATCGTAAAATTATGTTTCTTCGAAGGGCATCGATCGATCGATCCTTGTGTTGATCGGTCAATCTTTGGATATTGAGTCGATCTCTCAGAAGCTAAGTCGTTCTTCAGATCGTGCGCACATTCCTTGTTAAAGCATTGATCGATCGACCCTTGTGTTAATCGATCGATCCTTCCTCTCGTCGAGAATACCATAAAATGCTTCAAGCTTCTCCAAAGTCCACCTTCAAGCATGATTCCAACTCTAAACGTTTTTGACC
>JAKUCM010001770.1:0-28277 GCA_023374145.1 Lepidium sativum
CTGTGAATCAAAACGAGATCCCTGATTTAAATGAATACGCAGCGAGAAGTAAATGCACAAAGACTGAGAATTGTGTGTGTTCTTGGAGTTTTGAAACTCGGAGATTTGTTGAAGAGAGAGTTATTACCAGCTAAAAAAGGACTTATATAGTTCGTGTTGATGGTGTAGCGAAGTATAAAGTTGGACAGTTTTGCCTTTGGAGTTACTTTTTCAGGAAAGGTTTCTGGCAAACGAGATGCCGTTGGTCACTACCATCTTGAAGATCGATAACTCGTGCGTCCCAACGTACACGAGCAGCAAGTGTACGCGCCATCTCTATCACTCCGAGCTTATCGCTTAAAATAACCCATCCCTGTCAATCAGTGAGGCCAGGTTAAGTTTCTCTCAGCATATAAAAAGTGGTGGGAATGTAGAAAAGAACCTCAGGGCGGAGAATCCTGTCCATCTCCAAGAACAAGTCCGTTAGGGCTGCACCGTTCTGAGCTGAGGTGTGTGAGAAGTTCATTGGCATGAAGCATGTCATAAGTTCGCGGATAGGTTGGGAATGGTTCACACCTACACATCAATATATGGTCAAGAAACAATTCTTGTTTCGAGCTCAAATGGTTAAAGCAAAAAAAAGAGATATATGCAACGAACTACATCCTCAAGTCTTTTAGAGAGACGTCAGGGAAAAACACTCACCAGTCATGTAGAACGCCCACAAAACCTCGATCAAGTATAAAAGGAAGAGTGTTACGTGCTTTTACTGGGACAACATTCATTACCCAAACTGATTTTCCTTGGTTAAGTAAGGCGAAATTCAGATTCCCGTAACGAGCATTCATGTCCATAGCATTACGTATCATGTAAAAAGGTGGGAGAGGATCTTCATCGCCAGGTCTTTTTGGGTGATCTGAGAAAATTAAAGGTGAAAGCAAGGACCAATAGTTTTTAAGGGCTGATCTCCATACTTGTATATCCTCCATGAATTCTTCAGGTTTTATACCTGCTCAATAAACATTAATCGCCAGAAAAGTATGACTAATGGAAACAAAACCACATCACAACCAATAGTTACCATGAATTTCAAGCTCGGCCGAGCTTGTTCCTGAAACTGTAGACCTATTCTGAATAGGAATCCAGCGTTTACTCGTGGTTCCAGTTATACATGGAACAAGGGGGTGGTAATACGGAACACTATCATCAATTTTGCATAGAGGTATAGAAGCTTGTGAGCTAAAACAAACAGGAAAAGGAAACAGCGCCATCAGTGAACCTGCGAGTAAGAAAACCAAGCTTCAGGACTCCAGCTAATACTCACCGAGATGAATAGCAGTTTGGATCTGCTGTTTTCTGCCAAAGAAATGTCTCATCTTGCTGAGCTGTGAGACTCCAACAAATTTTCTTAGACAACTCGTCGACTTGCTTTGAGATACTTGTTTTCTTAGTATCAGGAGAATTTCCACGTGCTTTTCTTGTAGGAGAAGTTAGAACAAAATAACCACCGGGATTGAGAACGCGATCCACTTCCAAGAGTAGCATTGCATCTGCTTAAGGTCAAAACAAAATCGAAACGTAACACTTTCATTCTAGAAGAGATTCAACTCAAAGACCCAAATTCACGCATCTTAATCAAAATAAGTGAAGACTATTAACCACACCAGATAACTTACCTTTTATATCCCAAGTAATCCCACATTGAGCACAGTGGACCATGTCAAATGAAAGAGCTGGATATGGAAGCTGTTTGGAAAAGAAATTTCCGATCATTGCAGGAAGGCCTCTCTCTAGAGCTACCTGAACTTGGCTTCCACTTGCCTCATACTCTGCTATACATATAGGCATCAGCTTCAAAGACACTAGATGTGCACCAAAGCTACCAAATTCACAACCAATGTCTAACACAGTTCGAATCTGAAAGAATTAGAAGACTTGTTTATAGAGTTTGCACTGAAAAGGTAAACAGCCAAAAGAAAGAAAAAACAATTAATGATAAGATAATGAAAAGAACAAAAAATGACTTACACCCGCTTGGAAAAACTCAGCATCACTCCCTAGTCCTATCATCTCAGCAAGTTGAAAAGCATAATCTTTGACGCCGTCAACATCTTCCGAGTGGAACGAAATTTGTTTCTCTTCAAGTAACATTAGCCTAATGATAAGTATAAGATAGATTAGAATGGTACAACACTCGCTAAAACTGCACAACAAATCAAACAGCTTGGTGGGCTCATACCTTTTAGTCATAGTTCCTAATGTAAGAAACTGGTCTTTACTAATCTTCACATTCCCAGTCCATATAATATCTCTACCAACCGGCCATCTAAGCGGTAATTTATAATCCCTTGGTGGACGAACTACACATCTTTCCTCTTCTCTTGAAATTTCACAGCTTCGATCAGCAACTCTATTCTCTGCTATGTTATAACAAGGAACATAGTTCTCTCTTTCTCTACCACATGGAGGAAACTCTTTAAGCTGGTTAACCCCTAAGGAGAAAAACCTCAGATCTAGATAATCAATAGCTGCTTTTTCCTTTATCCTCCCATAGTTACTGTAAATGTTTTTAGGCGGCACTTGCGCTGTTGAAGCTATAGAAGAATCATCTGAATTTGATATTGAAGGTACTAAAATGGTAACTAGAGCAATAAAACCGAGGATTAAGAAAAGTAACCCGCTCATCCGTGGTCTAATACCAAAAACTGAGGAAAATTTCATCTCTCAGGATCAAAACAATAGCTTTCTTGTAAGCAAATCTACACTATAAGAGCAATTCCCCTTTCCGTTCCAGGAAGATATCTCATCCAGATTGTTTTACTTAGTCACCAAAAACTCCAACTAACATTGCCTCATCAAGCCATAAGATTGACATTTGTAGACAACACCTGGTTGACGTTAAATCATACCCAAAACTTCAAGATTAATCCAAATCAGGAAATAGCATCAGACTGTACCCAAAATTTAGAACCAATACATACGAGTCTTGGTTAAATTCAGATGTACCCAATTATAGCTAACTCGTAAATGAAGATTATAGAAACGACACTGCAACTACCTGCAACCAAATTTCTCAGATCAAAATCAGAATTCCCTGAAAAACAAAAGAGACAAACTTTTTACCTCTTTTAGTATTTTAAAATAAGAAACGCAAAGGAAATTGCTTTTCTCGACGTAAATTTATAGTAATCATAAGCGAAATGAGACAGAAACAAACCTCGTAATTCTGTGGATAATCTCAATAACAAATTCCTATCATGAGATCTCGAAAGTGACGAAGAGGATGAGATGATCCAGATCAAACACAGAGCCAGAACCAACGATCGAAAACGAAAAACAAGAACCAGAAAGGGTTTCGAGTAGTAATGGGTGTTGTCGAGGACAAGGATTTGGAATTCGACCAACAATGGCGAAATGAAGCTCCAGTGATATGAAGACTGTAAGCTTTTTAATTTTCGTTTATTATGATTTTTATATAAAAATAATTAAATATTGTGAATAAGCTGCATTATTTATGGCTTTCCAACGGATGTCGACAAAAAGAAAGCCTTACAGGTTTTTTGACATTACTTTTCTTAATTAATTAAGCTGATTGATATAATTAATTTACGATCTGATTGGTTACAACTGTTGCTGCTGTAGGCTTTTGACAGCCACAACTGTAGATTTTGACTGCCATAAATTGATTGGTGTAAATTCATGGAGTAATGTTGTAATCTAGTACTTGGAATTTATCTAATATAAATCAAAAGTAGCAAAAGTAGAAATGAATTACTGAAAGATTTTCCTACAAAAATATGAATTTATTTTACAATATAAGATACATCCAAATGTCAAACTGTCCTTGTCCTTTGAATATTCAATGTTACAAAAAGAAGACAAATAGCTTAAAGAATTGAAAAGAGAGATCTTTGTGATTTCACTTTCTCACTAAGCAAACATCATTACAAAAAACAACACGGATTAACTTGAGAAATAAGTATCATGTATATTTGCATAAAATCACATCAATTTAGCCCAAAATTTGATTGACAGACATCAAAGAACAAAACTTAGCTTAAGTTGAGCAAATGAAAATCAAAATTAAGATGTTTCTTAATCCACTCAAGCATTACTACCTCCAAACTCTCTGTTTAAGTAATCAACAAAACGTCTCTTTGCACTGTCTGCATCAGTTGGTAATGGTGGCCCGCTCAGACTCGACTGACCCATCAATTGACAAACGTTCTTCGAAGTCTCCTTAGCTCCGGTAGTCCAATTGGCCTGCAGATTTCGATTGGAGGTAGTTCATTGCCAAGAGTGACTCTGCTTATAGCCCCACCAAGTGTTTGTTGTTCCACAATGGCATTGATTATTTCTTGTGTCGCTCTATCCAATTCATAAAGAGAATTCGCTTCTGAGAATTTAGCAGGCTGAGTTGCGATACTTGGTTGGAGAATTCTCACATATTGGGTCTTGGAATCAACAGTCTTTGTTAGATAAGTCACAGCCTCTGCGATCACAGGAGATGATTTATCTATTCCTTCAGGAGAAGGGTATAGCTCAAAGAGAGGTGAATCCCATCGGTTTCTTCTCTCGGGTTTCTCAAACCTTCTCACTAGATCTTCGAATATACCATCATCATATGAAGCATCCCCTTTATCACTACGTTCCTTATTCCATTGCCTACAATGATCTTCATACACATCACAGAAAATAACACAATACCTAGTCCCAGCAGCACGTGCGATACACCAAAGCTCGTATCTGTAACCTTTGATGGCTGTTTAAGGAATCTACAATAACAATATCGCCTCTCGAAACTGATCTATCAACCTCTGACCTGAGCTTTCCTCTCAAATTCTTCTCTGCAGGCATGTTGGCATAGTTTTGGTTGCGGTCTAGATGAAACGAAGTCTCATCGATGATCCTAACATTCTGTATCGTTTCAGATTCGTTCAGTGTTTCGGCTAAGGTAACTGCAGCTATTGACTTACCACTACAAGGTTGCCCACAAATCACAACTAGCGCCATTGGTTATTATTACACGGCAAATGTTAAACGAAGCACACTGCCTACAAAATGGAATGAATGTAGGACTTCAGATTCAAGCTTAGGTTAATAACTCATAAAAGGAGGATAGCTAAAGGACCCATATTCAATATAAAACTAAATTCCAGATTTACGAGTTACCATTTGGGATCCGATCGCCAGAACAAGCTAAGGCGTCCAGCTTTTTTCGTAGCTACTTCCACAAATTCAGAATCCCAACGACAAATTTAATTAATAAAACATAATCACAACAAAATCCCAAGAAAACAATGACACAATTAATCACAAGGAGAGCTTTCCATGAATCAAAAGGGTTAAGCTATACGTACTTAGATCACGAGCTGCTTCACTGAGGATTAACTTTAAAGCTCCGTATTCCCAAAATTGGTAAAGAAGGAATCTACTCGACGAATAAGCAGCAATCGGGACTGTTCTCGACAGGTTGAAGAACACAAGGGAGATAATGGTCGCGTAAGAATCTGATTTGGGAATTTAGGGCTTAGGTAAATTTCAGGGTTTACTACATTATGTAGATTTAGAAATCTTGGTTATCAGTTTATTTTCCCCACAAAAATTTTTATCCCATTTTTTCTTACGGATTTGAGTTTTTGTTTAAATCCGAAATATTTTTTTCTCGACGACAAATAAGATATGAATAAAATCACATAGGAAATATAATCAAAAATTAAGCAACCTCCGTGATTTGGCGAACTAAGAAGTCCTGCTCGATGATTGAGAGATGTTTAAATATGAAAGTTAGAAAATCAAAAGTTTTGAACATATTTCTCCACAATTAATTTTGTTTGCTTTTCTGAATAAATCCTACCAAGACCAACACCAAACCAGAAATTAGTATAGATAAACCTGATTAATGCTCGACCTATTTATAGGAAGATCCGAGTATGATTTTCCCCTCATCTAACTTCGGTTTCGAACTTGTAGCCTACTCTTAATTTTTATGGGCCCTCAAGAGAAAGCAAAATCGTGTTTCGAGTTGCATATGGGAGTTCTCAGGTTGGTTTCGGGAATCGGTTTTGAATCAGAATGAGTAGTAGATTAATTAGTTGTTGATTTCGTTTGGTGGAGTTGTTGATTTCGTTTGATTGAGTTTGCATACAAGAAAATGAGTAATTTAACTGTAGGAGCTTCAAGTGGGACATCTTCAGGTCGGAACATAGGTAGATTCGTTGCTGGGATTCGAATGAGTGTTGGTGTGGAGCCTTAATCGATGTGAAGTTGTCAAGATCTGAAAATAATCTATATTGGTGGTATTATAATGCACAATTGCATAAGCTCAAAAGGTTAAATCATAAATCTCTTCTATTTATTTGTTTGATGATTTTGATGTCTTAATTTGTTTACAAAGTTTGAACTTGCTATCTTTGTCGCTAAGTGGTGATAAACATGTCTTCAAATGGGCTGATGAAGTTTTGATAATGAGATAGAAGAATGACTTCATGGTTTGAGACAGTCCAAGATAACTTGTCAGAGCATCAAAAAGCTGAAAATTGAGAAGCTGCATATGAAGATGGATGATGAACTTAAAGAGAAAATAGATGTTGTATTGCAGGAATCAGAATGTAAGATAAAGAAACTGATGGGTATGGGTTTAGTGTTAGGATGTATAGTATGTATTAGAGTCATGGAGTTGCTTGATTGATGTATGTTTGTGTCTATGGTTGGTTGTATGTTCTTTATGATTCACGAAAATAGTTATGAATGTGATCTTAATTCAAGCATTTTAGTTATGAATGAATGTGTTCCTGTTTTATCTTACATATGCAATGATCTTATTTGAATATGTTTAAGAGACATTAAAGTAAGAAAGACAAATAGAAAAACAAGTTTAATATAAGTTCTTCATTTGATCATTAAGGTTTGCACAAGACAATAATATTATGTGACTTAAGTCAATAACCACACAAAACCATTTGCCTAGACCATTTAAATACACCATTCCTAATTAGCACTAGCCTAAACAACCATGTACACCATTCCTAGGTAGTGTGAGCCGAGTGAAACAGTTAGAGATCCCAAAAACAAATAAACAAATCCCAAAACCCATCAACATGTCTTCAAACACCTTGAGAATTTCCACTTGACTCAACTGCTGCGTTAAAACACCTTGTGAAGATTCACCCTGAGTCAGCTGCAGTAGAAGTAACTAAAATATTAGCTCATTGAAGCTTAAGTTAGGTACACAGATTAAAACCATTATAATTACTTGAGTTGTCTGCTTCTTGCTTTTCTTCTTTGATTTATCTCCATGGAAATGACAATTGTGGTTTACTACTCCACATATCCACAATCCATGATCCACTTCTTCACAGCTTGAATCTTCTTAGGTGACTCAATCTTCCCCTTATTTCTTTTGTCCTTTTTTGTTTTCTTCTTGCGACATGTCTATGTTGGTTTTGGTGGTTTATGTACAGAAAAAGTTGCAATTGATGGCTAATACATTGCACATCTCATTGGTGTAATACTTACTGCATAGGTTCTTTGCCATGTGCTTGTGTGAAACCAGTGACTAAAGTAGTATTCTACCACTGATGGTCTAGTCAGCATCACTCTATAAGAATGCTCACATGGAATTCCAGAAACATCCCATTTTCTGCACGAGCAAGTTATTGTATCCATGTTCACCTTATGACAACACCCGTTCACCACCACTTGATACATATTGTTGGTGCTCATGTACACTCTGCAGTGTGCTGCAAGCTCATGTGATTTCGCCAATACATCTTCAACATATGGTATGCAGCTCCCATTGTGGGATGAAGCACTTATGAATCTCTTGGCAATACGTAACATGGCTTGTCTTGCTATAATTTCCAATATTGGAATCAATTGTCTCTGCCTTGCTTTACCTAATGTGTTGTTGAAAGATACAATGGAGTTGTTTTCCACTTTTTCACAATGACTTCCTACCTCCGAAATACTTTGCACCATGTCTCTGAATTCTGATCCATCACGTCAGCATAAAGAGCTTTATCATAGTCTTGTAGCCCCTTTAAATTCTCTGTGTATTGAGCATGAGTGTAACTTCATGCCAGATTCCACACTAAAGGCTTCATCAATGACTTCTTGCAATGTATGTCCTTCAGGTTAGCATAGATGTGTCTGACATACATTATATGCTTTATATTAGGGTGGACAGCCCTTACACTACAAGAAAACATTGTATTGATATGTAATATTTCGTCACAATAACTCATACTTCGTCACAATAAAAAGATATTGTTACGAAGTTGTGACGATTTGTAAATAGTTACAATAAAAATGTCACAAATGCATATTGGTTACAAAAGTGTCACAATATTCTTATAACGAATAAATCTAGTAACAATTTTGTCACAAATCGTTACAAAATAGAGTCACAATGATTCTTAACAAATACAATTTGTAACAAAATTTGTGTATAAAACATCACAAATTATTACTAATATTTATAGTTGCAATACAATTGTCACAATCGCTCAAATTTTTTTTGTAGTGTTATAAACCCTTGCATAAAACAAATGAAGCAAACAAAGACAAACACTTAATTATCAATCTCGAAAAAATGGCAGAAACTAAATGACAATTGAGTGCAAAAAGATAACTTTTTGGCGATCAGACATGATAAACATAGCCATCACCATCTTCTAGAATCAAGTCAACCTTGATTTTGTGCAGGAACCACATCTAATTGTCCATGTTTCTTTCTAAATAAATGCCCATGCTATGGGATATATAGCATTGTTCTCATCTTTGCCTACAACCACTAACAATTGGCCTTTCATTTTTGCCTTAATAAAATATGCATTTACGTCTATAAGAGGCCTACATGTATCATTCCATGTTCTTCTTAATGGCTTTAAGCATACATATAATCTATCAAAAATGTCTAACCCTTCAACATTTCTAAACGCATCTACTGCAACTGAAGAGTAAGGATTTGAGTGTAAGATTTCAGCCTCATAATCTCTTAGCCTTTCAAATTGCTTGTCATAAAAATTTTCTATCCGTCTAATTACTCTATTTCTAGCAAACTGATATTGATGTCTAGACATTTGTATTCACCATTTCTCATATACCAACTGCTTCATTTACATTGGCATGTAATGGCTAGGTTCCTCTATGATTTTTTCTACAAACAACATAGCAATGACAAAGACCAAAAGCAACTAACATTCCCCATTCGGATAACAATTGTGTCTATCTTCCAGTACCCTAACTACCCATTTCTCAGACCCACCTCTAGTCGAACAATACACATGTCAGCTACACCTAAAATCTAAACACTTATACACCATTTTTTCTTATTGAACCTTACTTGTCTAGTATTGCAACAATTCTTCATAGCATGGTCAATTACAGTATGCTTGAAAGCGTGAGCACGAGATAACACTTAACCCTTGAAAACATTGCCAGTTCCGCGACTCATGTTTTGCCATTCATGGTCACCATCGTCCTCCTCATTGTCACTATCCGGCGGCAAGACATTGTGTCTGAGAGGTGGTTCGTCAATGAACTCTTCAATTGCTTGTTCAACATCGAACATTTCCTTCTCTTGGAATTTGCGGTCTTTGAAGTCTTCATCCTCCTCCTCATCACCAACGATAGCAACTTCGAAGAATTCTAGAGAATGCGTGACTAACGACATCGATTCCGCCATTAAAACCATTGACTAAGCTCACACCCTATGATTTCACTTTCAGTTTTGAGAGAAATGAAGAATCGAATCTAGGGTTCGCGATTTGGGATTTCCTTATTTGTGAAGAAATGAAGACTCGGGTCTAATTTTTAAGTGAATTGGGTCATTAGTCAGGTAAAGTACAATTTAATAACATATTACAGTTTAATTCCATAATTAACGGCTAACTGGTACAATAAGCCGACACAATTTCAAATTCGTGTAGAACTTGTTTGAACTTAAGACGTAGATAAATAAGTTTGAAACTTTTAAATCAGGGAAAATAAAAATTAAGCTTTCTAAATTTCGGATTTAAACAAAGGCTTAAAAATCATAGGAAAAGAGTGTGATAAGAAATTTTGTAGGGAAAGGAATAAACTGATAATCCTGAAATCTATAAAAATTTCCAAAAAATATAGAGATTTTAAAATCAAGAAAAACAAATAGATTAAATTTCAAAATATGAATAACTTATTATTCGAATATAAATTTTAAAATCAATACTTAAATAACTTATAATTTGAATATATATTTTAAAATTATTAATTGAATAACACATCATTTTATAAATCTTTCTAAATTCACTAAAACTTAATCTCCAGTACATTCCTTTACATTATAACCGGTTTAATTCACTTTATTTGGTTTGTTCACGCGAATACCAATTTGTGTCGACATTGGTTATTTCGTTCCGGTTTAGAAAATAGATACGAACCGGATATGCCCAACGCAAGTTGCTGAACACGTATTGGTGGTAAACGGCGAGGATAGCTTCGTAATTTCAAGTTTCATTAAGATTTAAATAAAGTACAGCTCATTCGATGATGTCTCGGTATCCGAATTTAATCCGGGTTTCAAAATCGGGTCTTCCCCTAATCGAAAGGCACAACGAATATTCAACCCTAGCCGCTTTCGAAAAATTCCCAATTGTTTCCCCCCTTCAGATTTTTCTTAATTTCCTGTTCAGATCCCTTCCTTCTTCCAGGTCGATCTTCAAATCTATTGTAATATTATTTTTCCTCTTGATTTATCTTTCAATTTGATATCTGTTTTGTTATCACCCCTTTGTTGTGGTCCAATCTAGGGTTTGAATCATCGGATTTCCAGATCCAGATTTCTGAACACCAGATCTGATAAAATTTTTGTTTGTATGTTAATTTCTTTCAATAATTCTATCCGATTCGTTCTTAATTTCCAGTTTCCCCAATTTTAACATCCTATTTGAAGTTCGTAAATTTTGATGTCTTAGGGTTTGTCAGATCTGTCAATTGATCGAGGGCCTTTGTCCGATTTCCCTCTAATTAACCGATTTTTTTATTTTCTTTTCTTGATTTGATGATTCGATCCACAAACTGAATTCTAGGGTTAGGGTTACGTCTGAATTTGGGGATTTTTTAATTTACTCAAATTTAAATTAGGATAAAAATATTTTCTTTTTTATCTAATTAAATTACCCTCGAGACCTAGCATAATTTTTTTTAACAGGGCTCTTATAGATTTCACCTTTCTTCTTATCATTTCCTTAACTTAGATAATTACTATGCTAATTGAATAGACATGTAATTAACACTCGTCATGTGGGTCTGTAAAAATGTTGGATAACCCTTCACGCCAAGTAGCTAAACGGCTTTGGTTCTTAATTTATAGGTTAAAGAAAATGGTGTTTAAGCGCAGTTTTGAAGCTGAGGATATGCAAGAGCTCAACGTAAAGCATGCAAGACAGATTAGTTATTGCAATAAGCTGGCCAAACTAGATGGAGGACTCCCATGTCGTCTTTCGTTGGAGAAGTCGTATGTCATAGGTAATAATAATAGACCTAGCAGATGTTTGACATGATAAACATAAAGCATCTTGCTTAGTTATTATTTTCCTTATTTTTAGCAGAAGGAAATATAAGTGCTCTCTGCGGATTTAAATGTGAGGATAATGTTGAGAAGGGGTTTGAGAGCAATACGCCTTTCTCTTGGATCACAACCGGTTTGAGTGAGGATGATGCTCAGTCTGGAGCTACGACTCAGTCTTCCCTTTCTCATGAATCACCTGAGTCAGATTTCTCTGGGAGACCAGTTTGCTCGGAAGAAGATGTATATTGGTGTCCGGATTCTCCGAGGAAACAAGTTCCAATTGGGCCGAATTACCAGGCTGATATTCCTGAATGTTTCAAGGAAGAGGTCATGGATAAGTCAGGTCATGCGAGTAATTACGATGAAGAACCAGTGATGTGGAAGTGCGTAATTCCAATGCCTGACTGTGAACTCAAAGTCTGTGAAGCCGGTAAAGGAAGAAAAGAATGCGTTTGCCTGGATAAAGGGTCCATCAGATGTGTGCAGCAGCATATCATGGAAAATAGAGAAGAATTGTTTGAAACTATTGGTTATGACAGATGTCTGAATATAGGTCTCTGTGAAATGGGTGAGGAAGCTGCCGCTAAACTAACTGAAGACGAGGAAGATCTATTTCACGAGATTGTTTACTCCAATCCGGTTTCAATGGACCGGGATTTCTGGAAACTCCTAAAGTCGGAGTTTCCTTCACAAAACATGCAGGAACTTGTGAACTATTATTTTAATGTCTTTATGCTGCGAAGACGAGCTGTCCAGAATCGTTATAAAAGCCTGGATGTTGATAGTGATGACGACGAGTGGCAAGTAGAGTATGACAACACCTTCTACGGAGCTGAAATTCCATCGGATGAGAAAACCGGAAAAAGCTTCTCAAGAGACGAAGAAGAAGAGGTTAATACTAATGAAGACTCGTACATGTCCTATGATGAGTTTCAGTCCAACGTAGTTTATTCTCGATGTCCAGTTAAAAGCAGAGAAGAAACCAACATTGGGAATTACTGGCGCCACTGCAATGATCTAGTGGATCAGTCATATTCATTTGATCCTTGTGATTCCATACTACCAGATCATTGTTGGACTAAGAACATTGATCTTCTTCCAACTTCAAACATCATTGATGAGATCTTTGGTCAAGACCCATGGGATGATTTCTCTAGGGGGAAGTAGTAGAAGAATGGCGATCAATCTCCAATCTCCATTGTTCTGAATCTTGTGTATGTAAATGCACTAATTAAGAAATCTCAAGTTGCAAGTTTCCAGGGTGTAGTCATGTATAGTTTATAGACCGGAAGCTTTTGTGTTTTCTTTCGTTTTTGACACGTAGGTTATTTATTACCTTTGTAAATCAGAAGTAGATTTTGTTGTAAGAAAGAAGAAAAAAAATCTTCAAATTGTTCAATAAACTAACTTTTTGTTCATATTTTTAGTAGATGTCGCTTCCTACAATATTTCAGTAATCAATTTCTTCTCCATATGCTTGAAAGAAAGAACAGAAGTTAAATCTGTTAAGAGTTAAGATATTTACTTTCACTTGAGTTTATCAGACAAACGACTTCCTCTGTAAAACAGAGTGTTTGGTTATTACAAAACAAAGACTCTCAAAGTCTCAAAATAGAGAGAAGCAGAGAACGTGACTTTTGGCGGTCTTAATTCTCTTTGACCCTTCTTAAAAGTCATATCTCTGTTTCAGGTTACTATTTTTGGATAACCGTTTTGCCTTTTCTCATCTTTGGATTTTTCGTAATCAGAATCTTATTTTTCTCTCGACAAAGATTTCCACAGGTAATGAACCCTTCATATTCTAACTTTTCCTAATCGAAATTTTTTCAATCTGTTGACATTTTCAATCATTAACCAATTCTTAAATAGATGTTTGGGTTATTCAAATCTCCTGGGAATAATAAGAAGCCCAATGAATCATCAACCAACAAAGGAGGAACAATCAGTGCAGGAAGAAGAACTTCTTCAGAACCAATCCTGATAACACCTGATCTTAACGATGAGATAACATCACAAGACAAATACAAAAACGATTTCAGCGATTCCGGTGGTCTGCAAAACCAAACAACAGAAGATTTAGAGAAATATGCGGTTCATAAAGCTGAAGAAACAACCAAAGGTGTGAACAATTGTCTTAAGATCGCTGAAGATATAAGATCAGATGCTACAAAAAACTCTCGAAATGTTGCATGATCAAGGTGAACAAATCAACAGGACTCATCATATGGCTGTTGATATGGATAAAGATCTCAGTCGGGTAAAGCTTCTTACTTCAATCCAGAGATATGAAACTATCTCATCTGTTTTCTATGAGTTTATTGATAACAATGTTCATGAGATCAGGGAGAGAAGCTTTTGAACAACTTAGGAGGGATGTTTTCAAAGCCATGGAAACCGAAGAAGACTAAAGACATCTCAGGACCTATGATCACAGCAGGTTTTATATCGTTCTAAACAAATCCTTATAAACTAGATTCTACAAAAATGTTGTATCTTATTAGTTGGATATTGAATCTAAAGATAAACCATCGAAGAAGAGTGGGAATCACAAGGAAGAGCGAGAGAAACTCGGTTTAGGTGGGAAAGGACGATCGAGTAGCCAACCTCCAGCATTAGATCAACCAACGAACGCAATGCAGAAAGTTGAGCAAGAGAAAGCAAAGCAAGACGATGGACTTAATGATTTAAGCGATATTTTGGGTGATCTTAAGAGCATGGCCGTTGATATGGGATCTGAAATCGACAAGTCAGATTACTACTAATTACATTATGTTTTTTTTTTTCATACATTTTAATATGTATGTATGCGTAGGATACTTATAATATTGTGTTGGGGGAAATTGCAGGCAAAACAAAGCTCTTGATCACCTTGGAGACGATGTTGATGAACTTAATTCTCGTGTTAAAGGAGCTAATCAACGGGCACGTCACTTACTTTCCAAATAAACACCTTTCACCTTCCAAAATTATTTATAAGTATGTATATTTTACATATTTTCCTTTTTTAATCTATGTATTGTACAGTACAAACTTTATTCTTTGTCAATTATTTGCTGATAAAAATGTCCATATTAAAAGTTTTAATTCAGTATAACAAAAGTAATAGTAATATAGTTTCATATATATAAAGAATTTAAAATATATGTATCCAATAAAATTAAAAGAAAATTATACATATTATAAATATTTTGTACTTTCATTTTTCCACGTGCGATTATAATATTCAATGGGGATAGGCTCAATTGGAGTATCTAACTAATAGAATTGGGCAAGTGAAAAGCCCAAAATAATAATTCTAAAAATTGAAAATCTATTCGTTAGAAGACGCTCCCTCATAAAATAAAAGCATATCGGAGGAAATATTTTCCCACAAACTGTCGACTTATTTTTTTATAAAAAATCTTCACCATAAGAGCACCTTTAACGGTGATACAGTTAAAGTTCTTAACTTTCTTATTTCTTTTTTTTGTTTTTTAAAAACGAAGGAGTGGCGAACCCGGATTGGCTAATTTGTTTTTTAATTAAAAAAAAAAAAAAAAATAGTTAAGAAACCTTTAACGCTAAATTCTTCGATTTAGAGTTTGTCTTTTCATTTTGGGTTGAACCGGCGTGAAATCCTAAAGGTTCTTCTTTGTAGGTGTTTACTTTTTGTGCAAAATTGTTTTAGCTTTTCTAATTGAGGATTATCAATGTCTACTTTTCTGATTCAGGCACTTCGGTAACAAGAACTCGTGATTCTGAGTGGGATAATGGCGTCTAGCATCTTTTGTGGAGGCGGATCCTTTTCGCGGAGTTATATAGTAGTGCGAATAGGATTCTATTTAAGGCTTGCGACGGAATCGAGAGGTTGGAGAGGTTTGACTCATCTTCTATGGAATCTCCCGATCTAGCGCTCAATTCCTGTTAAGTATTAACGTGGTCTTTGGAGAAGGTTAGCAATTCCTAATTTTACTCGATTTTACATTTTTCAAAGAATTGAAATGAATCACGAAATCTCCAAGTTATCGGAGAATCTTGAACCAATAATAACTTAGCCATCTGTAAATTATTTGTTGATTCAATTTATTTATTGCAGTTTGCAAGACTTTTACAATTGAAATTTTTCATCAGATGCTTGATCTTTTTGATCTATGAATAAAAATATTCTTTGTGGTTTGTGGATATAGTTTTGTTTGATTCGTGTATACTGTACCAGTGTCAACGCATGTTGAAAACACATAAACATATTCGGAGATTTTTTTTGGCAGAAAGGCTAAGCATGTAGGAGAAGAGATCGAGTACATGAACCAGAGTCTGGAGGAATCAAAGAAAGCTGAAGGAATCAGATTTGAGCGGAGAAGGAGCTCAAGCAACAAGCTCTGTCAAGAATTCTAAGAAAATGCAAGAAGATTTCAGTTGGAGTTGCAATCCTCTCCAAATATGTTGAACAGTGGATCGTTTGAAGGTTACTCTAACCAAACCTTAATCTATTTTTACATACCTCTAGTCAATAAGAAAACATACTTTAATGCAATTAACATTGTAACATTGGGGTTTTTGGATTCTCAGACTGTACTCTATTGAGAGGCCAATCGAGCTTTACTGTAAGTCTCTGCCTTTCTTGTTTTGTTTGTGGTTTTTCTTTTTCTTATGCAGAACTGTTTTTGGTTTTCTAAATTTGAGAATGAAGACGTTATTAATAAGATTTTGAAAACCTTTTGGTTTTTGTTTTATCAAGCTTGAGAGATTTTGAAAAACTTTCTTTTTGATGTTTTCTTTCTAAACCCAAAAAGATGATGATGAGTTGACACTAATCTAACAGTGTTCTGCCAGATTCTATTTGGGGACATTATCCCGAGCAAATGTGAATTGAAATGATCCATTGGTGGGTAGTGCATGTATAACCAGGATGGTTGCGATGAAAAAAAAGAAGACTAGACCGATTCTTGATTGTTGGACAGACCTTGGTTGCCTTAAGAAAGTCTTAAAAAGTCTGAATCGGTGTTACCCACGGCTTAGACAACTCTTATGACAAAAACTTTAAACATAATTGTTGGACAGACCTCTGTTGCCTTAAGAAAGTCTTAAAAATTCCAAATCGGTGTTACCCACAACTTAGACAAGTCTTATGACAAAGACTAAAGAGAATCGTTGGACAGACCTTGGTTGCCTTAAGAGAGTCTTAACAAGACCAAATCGATGTTACCCACAGCTTAGACAAGTCTTATGAAAAAAACTCTAAACATAATTGTTGGACAGACCTCTCTTGCCTTAAGAAAGTCTTAAAAATTCCAAATCGGTGTTATCCACGGCTTAGACAAGTCTTATGACAAAGACGCTAAAAAAATCGTTGGACAGACCTTGGTTGCCTTAAGAAAGTCTTGAAAAGACCGAACCGATGTTACCCATGGCTTAAACAAGTCTTATAAGACTAGTTACAGTGGCAATGTAAGACTAGTTACAATGGCAATGGAAATAAGGTGTTGAAACTTTTTTTAACCGTTGAAAATTTATTATGCAATATAATGTAGTGTGAATGGTGATGTGGATTCAATGTTGTTGAAAATATTCCTCCGTGAAAGACAATTTTTTTTGTCCCATAGCGCCATGTGCCGCATGCTGATTAATTGATTTTTTTTCTTTATTTTTAATTATATATAAATAAGACATGTGTTGTGTTCTTATTCGTTGATGAGATTATAAGATTATTTTTTACCCTCAGTTATTTGAGAGCAAATATGTTAAAAAAGAATTAATTTAATTTTAAAAATATTATACTAAAATTCATCATTTCTCATTCTCTATCAATAGAGACTAGTTTCATTCAATTTGGACACAAAAAATCATATTTTCTATTATATTTTTGCTATCAATAAATTTTGAGGGAAATGAATCTTAATAATAACCCTTACATCTCCCAAAATTCTTCTAATTGCCCTTTTAACTACCAAACACCAAACAATTATTAACTTCCCAATCAATCTTCCAAGCAACCCCAAAACGTACCAATTTCACCAATTTTTTTATGGCATTTTGTTTTCCAAATTATCATCCATATTATGGATCTATGATGTCATATCCATCTCAAACAACCCCTTATTCTTCTACTCCAACGGGTAATGAAATTGTTTCAAATGTTGGACCAAATGATTTTCCCAAATTTTCTACACAAATGGCTCTTTGTGGTATAAGCGATGTTCATGAAAGTACTTCAAATGCAAAAAGATTCAACTCATACTCGCCAGAAATTCACCAAATGGACCACTGAGCAAAATTTGGTGCTATTGAGTGCGTGGATTAAATATGGGACGGACATCGTCGTTGGTAGAAATCAAAAAGGTGAATCATATTGGGGTAAAATTGCTGACTATTGTAATGAGCACTGCTCATTTGATCCTCCACGTGATGGCAACTCTTGCAGAAATCAATACAACTATGTCAACAAAGTATTGGGTAAATGGGTTGGAGCTTACGATAATGCTAAGTGTATGCAACAAAGCGGGTGATCAGAGAATGACATATTGGCAAAAGTGCATGAGTTATATTCCAATGGCGGTGATAAAAAATTCAATTTAATGAAAGAATGGCACGCTGTTTGTGAACAACCACGTTATGGTAGTCGGGTAGGAGGAAATACTGGATCATAAAGTAGTGGATCTAAGAGATCCCGTGAGAGTAATGCAAGTGATTCTAACTCTGTAGGATCCAATGTTCGTCTTATGGGGAGAGATGCAGCTAAAAAGAAAGGTAAGAAGAAAGGCAAGGCTGCAACTTTGGAAGTGGTTAACAAAGAGTGGAACTCTTTTAAACAATTCAAGGAGCAAGAGTTGGAACGATTGGAGAACATATCCATGAACCAACAAGAGGCAAACCAATTGAAGAAAATGGAAATGTATTTGAAGCTAAGTGAAAAGAGCATCTTGATGACTGTCAAAAGAGATGTTGGAAAGTTTACCAGTGATCTATTTGACAATTAATTATTGTCAAGTGCGCTGATATTTTCAATAATGTTGTTTGTCATTTCTACTTTAATAATGTGTGTCTATGCTTTGTCATTTCTACGTCAATAATGTGTGTATGTGTGTTATCATTTCTACTTTAATAATATATGTTTGTGTGTTGTCATTTCTACTTAAATAATGTGTGTCTGTATTTTGTCATTGTCTTTAATAATGCATGTATGTGTATTGTTTTTTACTTTAATAATTCGTCTTTTTTTGTCCAAATAATAATGTAGGTGTGATTTTCTTTAATTACGTGTTATTCACTCAACCACTCATTCACTCATTCACTCAACCACTCTACCCCTCAATTTTTTTATAAATAGAGACTCATTCTTCTTTTGATATACCTTTATCATAAGTCTCATCTTACAATAAAATATATCTATGGATCCATCACAATTTCCTTTTGATATTGAAGCTTACAAAAAGCAGTCTGAAATCGAAGAGAGGTATATCATCAACCGGTTTAGGGAGAGGCGAAGGAAAATAGAGGACGACTATTCTCATCATACAAAGAGAAAATACTTCAAACAAGATCATATAGCGCAAACCAAAGACCCATTGACGACTACTTTTCCAGTCAACCAACATATGATGATGGAATGTTTCATCAACGATTCCAGATGCGATAACATGTTTTCCTTCGCATTGTT
Organism: Lepidium sativum; assembly: GCA_023374145.1. NCBI lineage: Eukaryota > Viridiplantae > Streptophyta > Magnoliopsida > Brassicales > Brassicaceae > Lepidium > Lepidium sativum. The sequence continues at coordinate 19,167 of JAKUCM010001770.1, forward strand.
GGGGATGTATCAAGAAGTGACACCTACTTCACCCAAAGAGTTTATGCAGCCAAAAAAGAAGGTATATCTCCATTAGCAAAATGTATAACAGCCATGCGAATGCTAACATATGGTGCGGCGGCTAACGCAATTGATGAATACATTAAAATAAGAGGTACTACAACATTGGAATGCTTACGTAGATTTTGTAAATGAATCATGAAATTGTATGAACAATTTTACCTCAGAGCTCCAACTCAAGACGACTTAGAGAGGATATTGCAAGTTCGCGAGAAGCGGGGGTTCCCATGGATGATTGGGAGTATTGGTTGTATGCACCAGGAATGGAAAAAAATTTCCTACATCGTGGGAAGGTCAATATACTTAGGGAGATAAGGGAACCACAACTGTTATTCTTGAGGTAGTTGCTTCTCATGATCTATGGATCTGGCATGTTTTTTTTGGATGTCCAGGCACATTGAACGATATCAATGTGTTATACCGTTCACCATTATTCTATGATGTTGAACAAGGAAATGCACCAAGAGTGAGATTCCCTGTAACCACCGTCCCTTTTAATATGGCATACTATCTACCTGATGATATCTATCATTCTTATCCAATTTTCGTCAAATCGATTAAGCTTCCTCAAAGTGAACCAGACAAGATGTTTGCACAACATCATGAGGGTTGTTGGAAGGACATTGAACGTGCATTTGGAGTGTTACAAGCTCGATTTAAAATCATTGGTGAACCATCTCGCATGTGGGACATATCGGATTTGGCTATCATCATGAGAGCATGTATATTGCATAATATGATTGTTGAGGATGAACGAGATACATATGTTCAACATTGGAACGAGTATGATCAATCTGAGGCAAGTGGGTCTAGTACACCACAACCATTCTCGATCGAAGTGCTACCTTCATTTGCAAATCATGTTCGTTATAGGTTCGAGTTGCGTTATTCAAATGTACATCATGAATTGCAAGCTGATCTCGTTAAACACATGTGGGAGAAATTGGGAATGTTTTGTGGTTAATGAGCTTATTAAGTTTATGTGTTTTATTGTTTACTTTTTTAAATTATGTGTATTTTTTTAGTTGAATTATGTGTGTCTTATCATGTGTATAGTATTCGTGTGTTAAATTTTAATATTTTTCTTTGTTTTATCAATTTCAAAATTTTATTATTTATAATATTATTTTATACTTATAAAATATAAATATAAATATAAATAGAAAAATAAAATAAAATCAATGTGGGGTATGATGTTGAATTTTTTTTTAAAGAAAACCATTGTAGAGAAGAAAAATTGTATGAGTGTTGATTTTTGAGGTGGAAGAGAGAGAAGATGATGTGGAGGGTGTTGAACTTTTCCACCATTGTACATAGTCTAACAAAAACTCTATCTAAACATAGTTGTTGGACAGACCTCTGTTGCCTTAAGAAAGTCTTTAAATTTCCAAATCGGTGTTACCCACGGCGTAGACAAGTCTTATGACAAAGACACTAAACAACGTTGTTGGGCAGACCTTGGTTGCCTGAAGAAAGTCTTAAAAAGACCGAAACGATGTTAACCATGGCTTAGACAAGTCTTATAACAAAAACTCTGAACATAGTTGTTGGATAGACCTCTGTTACCTAAAGAAAGTCTTAAAAAATCCAAATCGGTGATACCCACGACTTAGACAAATCTTATGAAAAACACTAAAAAGAATTGTTTGACAGACCTTGGTTGCCTTAAGAAAGTCTTAAAAAGACCAAATCGATGTTACCCACGGCTTAGACAAGGTTTATAACAAAAACTCTAAATATAATTGTTGGACATATCTCCATTGCCTTAAGAAAGTCTCAAAAAAGTCTGAATCGGTGTTACCCACGACTTAGACAAGTCTTATGACAAAGACTCTAAACAAAATTGTTGGACAGACCTGGGTTGTCTTATGAAAATCCTAAAAAGACCGAATCGATGTAACCCACGTTTTAGACAAGTTTTATGACAGACCCTAAACAGAATTGTTTGAAATACCTCGGTTGCCTTAAGAAAGTCTTAAAATGTCTGAATCGGTGTTACATGCGGTTTTGACAAGTCTTATAACAAAGACTCTAAACAGAATTGTTGGACAGACCTGAGTTGTTTTAAGAAAGTCTTAAAAAGACTGAATCGATGTAATCCACGGCTTAGACAAGTCTTATGACAAAGACTCTAAACAGAATTGTGGAAATACCTCGGTTGCCTTAAGAAAGTCTTAAAATGTCTGAATCGGTGTTACCTACGGCTTTGTCACGTCTTATAACAAAGACTCTAAACAAAATTGTTGTTGGATAGACCTCCATTCCCTTAAGCAAGTCTTAAAAAGACTGAATCGATGTTACCCACGGCTTAGACAAGTCTTATGACAAAAACTTTAAACATAATGGTTGGACATACCTCCTTTGCCTTATGAAAGTCTTAAAATGTCTGAAACAGGTGTTACCTACGGCTTTGACAAGTCTTATGACAAAGACGCTAAATAGAACTGTTGTTGGACAGACCTGCATTCCCTTAAGCAAGTCTTAAAAAGACCGAATCGATGTTACTCACGGCTTAGACAAGTCTTGACAAAAACTCTGTACATAATTGTTGGACAAACCTCTGTTGCCTTAAGAAAGTCTTACAAAGTTCTGAATTGGTGTTACCCACGACTTATACAAGTCTTATGACAAAGACTCTAAACAAAATTGTAGGACATACCCCTCATGCGGTAAGAAAGTCTTAAAAAGACCGAATCGGTGTCACAGAGAAGTCTTATGACAGAAACTCTAAGCAGAATTGTTTGACATACCTCGTTGCCTTAAGAAAGTCTTAAAAAGACTATATTGATGTTACCCACGACTTAGACAAGTTCTTAACAAAGACTCTAAACATAATTATTTGACAAATCTCAGTTGTCTTAATATGGTCTTAAAAAAACTGAATCGATGTTACCCCAACTTAGACAAGCCTTAATAAAGACTTTGAACATAATTATTAGACAGTCTGAAGCCAAAAACTAGTGATCGAAAAACAGCAGATGGCGTCAAAGTCTTACGACCAATATCTTCAAAGACTACAAATCAACAGCCAAGCCAATTCATTAAAGTCACGAGGTAAGTATATTGAGCATCTATGTGAAATGAAGACCAACTACTAATTTTGATTTCCTCACGTATGTTATTCTGGACGTGTTCAAATTGTTACTCTTAAGAGATTTTAAATTTAGTAGAGATGTATGTGCACTTCAATCTAGTTTGTAGTTAGTTGATACAATTACTAAAGTCACAAGTAAGAGATACATACATAAAAGTAATTCCTTTTTTGATTTTTTTCAGGTATGTGTTTCTACAGGTCGTTCACTCACTCATTGATGCATGAATAATTCAGGTATATTTTCTAGACTAGTGTGATAAAATTATATATGAAAATTTACATAGATACACATAAAGTACAAAAATTAGAAATACAGATATAAGTGCCATAACAACATGTCTAACCCAATTTATAGTCTCATTTGTAATCTTAAATTATCAATGCAGACATAAGTATGTTTCTTATCTAGTTGTCTCGAAAACATTACACTATTTGTTAGATTGATAAAAAAGTATATTTTTCTTTTGATTATCTGAACATTACATTTTGAGTTTAGGATACTTATTATCCTTTTTTATGCTTGTTTGTATCATAAAGTCTCTCGCTTTATGAAGTGGATGCAACTAGGAGTCTCCTGTAGATATCTATTTTGAACTTAGGTGAGACTCCTGCAGATTGTAGTAGTAGTTTCCTTGAACTTTAAATGAATATGTTTTTCGCTATGCTTTAAAAGTATGGTGATCACTATAAACATATGAATGGCATTCTAGAATTCTAAATCATACACTTATATCTACTTTGTGAGGTTCTACAAAATTGTACTTGTGAGCTAGACTTTCTTACAATACAATTGTACTTGTTACCATGACTTTTGTTTTTATAACTCTTTCTATGATTCATATCAAAGTTAAGAAATTAGCAGACAATTGGTAGACTTAGAAGTTCTTAACTTTAGTTCAAAATTCAGTTTATGTGCTTGTTACCCGTATTAGAAGATGACATTAGGAGTTTGTTATGTTATGTTTCTAGCAAACGTTAGTATTTAATATAGTAACCTTTCAAGAAAGAATATAGTTATGGTCGTTTGTCTGTTTATATAGAACTGGAATTTTGATGTTAATGTTCTTTTTCTTTAGTTGTGTGTTAGATTACAAGATCTATCAGGTGAAAGTTGTGAATACCAGAGTGATCTTGCTTCTTGAAACTTGTTTATTACAAAATCAACAATGCAATTGGCATTGTCATCAAAGGACAGGGACATAAGAAAATATCAACCTTCGTTTTCTCCATACTAGCACCTAAAATTCAAGGGTTGATGGTCTAATTTCACTTCAGAATTTTGACATCAGCACAATTGCACACAAACTTTGGACATCTGTTAATTGCACACAATTGCGATGAAAACTGTCTAATTCCACATACGGGTCTGATTTCTCGGCTTTTAAAGGTTAACCGTACGACCCAATTAAACCAAACCGAGTCCACATTTATGACCTGATTGTAGATCTGGATATTCTATACAAGGTCGTTTAGGTTATGATCTAATATCGGGTTCTTCAACAAAAATTTCTAGATCCCTAAATCTTCACCAAAAATTTTGAAATCCCCAAATCTTCACCAAAATTTTCTTCAACCGATAATTAGCAATCTATCTGGTAATGTGTCTGAGTCATCTAATGCTTGCATCGTAGGAAGGGTTGTGGGTATCCCCAAAGACGCTGGTGCGGTGAAGAAATTGTCACCAAGATCTCGAGATCAAATGCAAATCCCAATCGTAAATTCTTCCGATGTGCGTATGCTGTAGCTAGTAAGGTAAGATTAAGCTTATGTTCACTTAACTGTAGAGATTTTGAATGGTGAATTGGTTTCTCTATGAAATTTTGAATGGTGAATTGGTTTCTTTTTGGTGCAGGAAACCAATGAGAAACATGTGTTTAAATGGATGAATGAAACAATATTGGAAGAGTTAGAGATCATTGATTAAAAATTCCATTTCATCAATATTTATGTCTTCACGTTTAGAGAGTAAGAAGATGATAAGGGAATTTGAGACTGACATTTTGGAGAGAGTTGAGACTGCTATACTTTATGCCAAGACTTGGTTTAAGCGTCCGATTGTGGTGTTGTTTGTCATCTTCATAGTTGTATGTATCAGCTTGAAAATCATTGGTAGTTAGTTTAATTGTTGCTTGAAGATTAATGGTAGATAGTTGTATGGTTAGGAGGTTGTGTATGATGTTGTTTAAGACTTTATTTAAACTCAAAAATGACAAGCACATAGATTGCCTCATTTTACCGTGAAAATCTTATCTTAAAACCAAAACCAGCTACAACGAAAGCATCAATCAACTGCAAGGATTGACTCTGATTAAGAAGACTACGCTTGAGTAATGTCCACTGCAACCAACTGAAGCTGACTTGATTCACCTTGAGATTTTTTAGAAAAAGATCAAATAGTCAAAAGATAACTGATTATACCTGATTGAAACAAAATATACAATCATAATTGACCAAACCTGATAGCGTTTAGACTTATGAAACCTTGCATTATGGTGTTCTGCACCATAAATTCCACAATGTATTAGCCTCTTGTCAGTTGGTTGCTTCTTAGTTGGAAACTCATTGACTCATTTCTTGCGTTTGTCAGCCGCAGTTTGCTTCATTTTACCATGCATTGAATGTGGTTCAGGCTAATAGATATTAGCACCACTTGTTGAAGGCCAAAATGTTGGACCTATGAGTGGTACAAGACCCTCTACATAAGTCCTCCTCCACATGGCAGTTCGAAACATGTGATAATACCAATACCTTTTGACGGTGAGACATAAAGATGTAACCTTCACCATCTCCAAGCTCCAAGTCAATCTTTATTGTAATGAACCACTTTCATTTCTCAATATTCTCAACTTTAACACAACCCCAAGCAACTAGATATACGTGGTTATTGGCATCTCTCCCTAAGGCTACAAGCATCTGGCATTTCATCTTGCCTTTTATAATACAAGCATCTAAACCAATAAGAGGTCGACATGTCTCATTCCTTGCCTTCCTAAGTTGTTCGAAACAGACTTAAAATCTACAGAAGACGTCTTGACCTTCTCCATTTCTTACTGTCTGAATCTCAACGGTTGAGTTGGGATTTACCTTCGAGGATCTATGCAGCATAATCCCGGAGACGAGAAAACTGGTCATCGTATTCCTTCTCTATTCACCTTAATGCCTTCTTTCTAGCAGCCTGACATTGGTGTCTCGAGACATTCACCTTCCACTGCGCTCTTATCAGTTCTTCATTCTCAATCAGCAAGTAGTAATCAGGTTCGTCCCTAATTCTATCTAAAAATAGTCTTGCTACAACCGACACTTTGATCATGTGACACCCGCTAGTTATAGAACACGAATGGACTTTGTTGAAAATTCTAACCTTCCACTCCTCCTTCTTCGCAGTCTTTGAGCAGTAAATTCTCCATCTATAGATCTTACCACCAAAACCCTTACCAATACATTTGTACGCCACTTTCATTGTATTATAGTTGTACTGCCTTAAGTTTTAGCATGTTCTTATAGCATATTTAGCCACAACCTCCTTAAATCCAGCCTTGTTGAAGAATGTCATGTTTTCTGAAAGCAAACCTTCACTTGGGTCGTAGCCTCCGCCGCCTCTATCTTCAACTTCGTTGTCATTTTCCGGCAGCACATTAGAGTTGACTCACGCTTCATCACGAAATTCCATCAGTTTTGTTCCAGTTTGTTAAGATTCCGCTCATGTTCCTCTTCATCGCTTGAATCATCTGACAAGCACAAACTGTCTGCATCATACACAAGAATCATCTGCAGAGTCTCCAAATCGTCCTCCATCACTCACTCGCGCTATCACTTTTGATTTTACACCAATTTTGGGATTTTCACTAAAAGAAAACAGGCGTTTTGCGAGGGAAAATTGTGATGCCAAAACGGTGTCGCAAAATTGCTATGCCATTGCAATGTTTTCGCAATGCCAAAACCCGCATCGCAAAAACATAGCAAAAATGCGACGCCAAATGAATGTCGCAAGTTTGCGAGGCCATCGCGATGCTTTTGCGACACCCTTGCGAGGACAAAAAATATGTCGCAAAAGCATCGCAAATATGCGATGCTTTTGCGAGACAGAATTTCTATTGCAGTTTTGCGACATCTATGCGTTGGTTTTGCGTGTGACTTTTGGGACATCGCAAATCCGTAGCATAATTTTTGTTTTTCCCTATAAATATCCCCACATGGGAATGTATTTTGACACCAAACAAGAAGTAATAAGAGAGAGAAACTAGTGAGAGAAAATATCGTTCGACAAAAAAAGTCCCAAAAATTACAATCGTTAAAAAATGACATCGGAACATGAAGTATTCACTTTACGATGATGGATGTATAATCAAAGGGATATGGAGACCGGAGAAGTGACGAAGGAGTTCCGAGATGGGCTGCAGACATTTATAAATCAGGCGGCAAATAACCCACATACACCAAATGATGGTAACATATTTTTTCCACGTATAAAGTGTGGGAACAAGAAATATTTGAATATCGAAATGGTAAAAAGACATGTTTATAATAGAGGATTTACTCCAAACTATTATGTCTGGTTTTCGCATGGGGAGGGGTATAGTTTGGGTGTTGGAAGTAGTAATATGAGTGGTCGTGGTAATGATCAAGCTAGTCAGGAATATGGTAATATCAACTATGGTGGTAGTATGTTTGAAAACTACGCTCACCTAAAAGGAAATATGTCTCATGATATGGTTATAGATGCATATCATGGGAATTTTCCGGGTGGTGTTGAAAATATTAGGGAAGAACCTAACCCAGAAGCAAAACAATTTTATGATATGCTAGATGCAGCAAATCAACCTATCTATGAGGGATGTAGAGATGGTCTATCTAAACTATCATTAACATCTAGGTTGATGTCTATTAAAAGTGAAGGAAACATAAGTGAGAGAAGTATGAATCAATTTGCTGATGTGCTTAAAGAGTATTTGCCGGAAGATAATAATTATGCTGAGAGTTATTATGAAATGCAGAAGGTGGTTGCGGGTCTAGGATTACCATATGAAATGATTGATGTTTGTAGTGAAAATTGTATGATTTTCTGGAAAGATGATGATAAATAGCAGGAATGTCATTTTTGTGGAAAGCCAAGATACCGTGCAACAAAGGGAAGGACGTGTATCCCATACTAATGTATGTGGTACCTTCCAATCACTGATAGGTTGAAAAGATTATATCAATCGGAGAGGAACTCATCTGCAATGAGATGGCATGCAGAACATAAAGTAAATGATGGGGAGGTTACACATCCGTCAGATGCAAATGCTTGGAAACATTTTCAAACGGTACATTCTGACTTCGCTAAAGAGTTTATAAATGTATATCTAGGTTTATGCACCACTCGATGGAATTTAGCCCACTTGGTCTGTCATATTGTCACCGTATAATCTTCCACCGGATATGTGCATGCGAAGAGAATTTTTTTTTTTTACTATTCCAGTGCCAGGTCCTAGTCATCCGAAGCGTTCCCTCGATGTATTCCTTCGACCTCTGATACACGAGCTTAAACAATTATGGTATAGGGATATTTGCACATTCGATTACTCGCAGAAACAAAATTTCAACATGCGCGCTGTTTTGTTATGGACAATAAGTGACTTCCCGGCGTATGGTATGTTATCAGGATGGACGACACATAGAAGGTTATCTTGTCCATATTATATGGGTTGGTCAGATGCATTTCAACTAAAGCATGGCAGGAAATCATGTTTGTTCGATTGTCAACGTCGATTTCTGTCCATGCATCATCCATACAGAAGGAACAAGAAATAGTTCAAGAAAAACAAGGTTGTGCGTGTTCCTCCCCCAACACCCATGTCAGGCAGTGATATGTTAGAGCAAATAGATCATTCTGATGCTCAGGAAACATGTGAACGTGGGGGTGATTGGCACATTCTTGGAAAGATGCCTGACAGATATGGTTACTCTCTCTCTTT